>MU755680.1:87319-132558 GCA_026770625.1 Nicotiana glauca | reverse complement strand
GGGGTTAGAGGGCAAGGAAACATGGGGACTTGGGAAAGGAGGTGACGAGAGTAGCATAAAAAATATTTTCTACTCCCTAACCAAATATTAGAAAATATTTTTCACTCACCAACCAAACAAGGGAAAATAAGTGATAAAATCACTCATTTCCATAAAAACATTTGAAGGAAAATATTTTCCATGGTACCAAACACTTAATTTACTTGTTGCCGGAAAGATTTCACCACTTAATTCTCTTAGGTGTTTGGCCTAGGTAATGTGAGCACGTAATTTTTGCCCTATAAGAATTACTCCCATAAAATATAAGAAAATAAATTTTCCAATTTTCACAATTTTATAGGATTTTTTGTAGAATTTTGTTAATTAGTTGCAGCTTTGTGTATATTTAATATCCATTAAAAAGAATAAAAATACCAAAAATACCATGAATTTGCATTTAGGATTTAATTTTATATTTTTATGTTAATTAGTAAATTAGTTGTTTTATAAAAATAAAAAATCACAAAAAAGGCTCATTTTTGCATTTTAGCCTTTTAATATTAAATTAGTAATTTCTTCTTTTAATTTAGGAGTAATTAACTTTCATAAATATCTTAGTAGGTAATTAACTTACTTTTACTGCTTAGTTAAATTTAAGAGTCTAATTTAATTTTTTTAATTAATTAAAAAGGGAAAAGAAAAACAAATAAAGGGTAAAGGGAAAAAGAGAATAGAGCTGTAATTTTGGTCCCAAACGCTTGGGCCCAAACTTTGCCATCAATCCGCCCAACTTTTCACCCTAGCCCATGCCCCAACCCGCCTGGCCGACCCGACCCATCCCCAAATATACACACGCAAATACACAGAGCCCTAATATCCCAAGACCCAAATGGCAAACATTGTTCTTCTTCTCCAACAAGCCTAAATCCGTGTCCAAACTCGCCAAATTTCAGGCGAGTGAGCCAAACTCACCTCGCGTACCCCCCATCTCACCACGTCAAATATTCTAACGGTTTCTGACACCAAAGATTCTCCATCCTCTCACTCGGCCAGTTTTGAACCATATCACGTGATTGGAAGGTTCTGGAGAACGATCGTTGGATGAGTGTGAGGCTTTGGATCGATTTCACTCAATCCAAGCCTCACATTCATCAGAGGTTCGTTTTCAAAAAGGGCCGATTCCGATTTTGTAAAACCAAAATTCGGGGGATAAAAAAAATCGGAAGAGAAAGGTTTAAGGATTTTAGGGCTTCTCACTTTCTTCTCTGAAAGCTTCTTTGAAAATTCAAAATTTTGGGTTCCAAAAAGATGGAAATCAACTGAGGTCTATTGAATATTCATGAGGTTCAAGTTCGTCGATTTTGTTTTTACTGCTGTCTTACTGATTTGCTGCTGAACCTCGCTAGGATTTTGGAATCAAAAGGTGTATTTGTTGATTATGTAATTATTATAAAGTTAAGTTTGCAATGTTAGGTTCGATTTCTTCTCCTATGTACCTCTGTTTTAAGGTGTTCTTAAGCTATGGGGTTTGTTTCTAGAATGACGTTTTCTTTGATCAAATTTCATGTAGGAGACAAACTTGGAATTATCATTTAGTTTCGATTCGTATTTAAAAGTGATGATTGATACATTATTTCTTGCTGATGAATCTCTTTTCACTGGTGTGATGTGCTTGAGTACGTTCAGTCATTAAGAGCTGGTTTGAGTGTTCGTCTTCTATTCCCTGTATGCTGTAACTGTTATTATGTGGTCGTGTTATCATTTGAGTCAAGATTTCATCGTTTTAAAATGAACGATTACGTTCTGCTTTGTGATTGTATGGATTCCTGAAGGGTGTCACATTACTGTTAGTTTTAGGTCGACTAGTACTCCTAATATTCGCAAAGTTTTCCTGTTATGGTTAGTTGGTACGTAAAGCTGCTCTTGTTTGTTGAAACTTGGAAGTTGAATCATAGGTTTACTTGATTCTGAACATGACAATATGAGTATGAAGCATTGAAGTTGAGGTGTTATTAGTTTCTGTTTGAATAGTCTCTCATGAGAAGAATTTTGGAGTCCTCTGTTCATTAGTTGATTAGCTTGAGGAATGCTAAAGTCTATCTTGTGTGGTTAAAGTGATTCAGTGTTTGAAGTTGTCATCATCATTTTAATGTTAATGACCTGTTAAGGTTCTAGTGTTTGAGGTTTTATTGCTAAAATCATTGATGGAATAAATTAGACCCTTATCCATTTGAGTTTGGAAACAAATTTCTTGTTAATTGTATGGTGTTGACGTGAAGGTATAAGATCTGTGGTTAACACAGTTCAATTGGTTTTCCTACAACTTGTACGTGATTTTGTATTCATCGCACATGTTTGTGAAGGTATCGAGTGTACGTTACTGCATTTAGTCACATTTCCAATGCCCATATCTTCTGAATTTGGGAAGTTGTCAGAATTATTAGGCTATTTAAAATTTGCTCTGTTTTGCATTATTTAAGAAGCAAATTTTCCCAGTTCTTTTTAGTGCAAATTCTGTACTTTTGGCTCGCGTTAGTTTTGATTAGCTGGGTAGTCTACATGTGTAGCTAAGGTTGTTTGATTTGGCAATTGTCTACCAGACCTGGTTCATTCACGTGCAATTTTCAGAAAGTATCATTTGTCTTCCTCTCTTTCAAATGAGTTAATGATGGACAATTTGATATCTTTTATGTTAGGGGTTTGGTTATCTTCACCTTGATTTGGATTAATCAATGTTAAGTATGCCGACACCCTAGCAGTTTCTTTCTCTATTTGAAGTCAGCTGATTTGAACTTAGATTTATTTGAAAGTAAAATTTTCTAATGATATGTTTCTAAGTTGGTACATATGATGAGTCCCTTAAAGGTTCCTTTGGTTCAAAAGATATTATTTAAATTATAGTCATTAGCGGAATTGAGCACCATGATCTGAGGTGTCTTAGGAGCTGCAATGTCGATATGCTTATCTGCAAATATGGAGTTTGTTTTATTGGTGTCTGTAGAGTTTGTAACTACTAGTATTAAAATACCGCCAAGCACGAAACAATGGTTTATTTGTGGAGAAATGGGCGATGCTTTGTTGAATGTTACCTGATGAATCTCAAATTTCTTTTTTGGAACCCAAGTTTGTCATTTGACTTTCGTTTTTTTTTTTTCTGTCCCCAATGTTTACTTTATTTTAATTCAATTTGTCTGCTTTCTCACTACTTGATTGTATAGACTTTACAATGTTAAATAGGCTTGGTTTCATATATTAGGGACAAGTAAAATTTTTGGGACCCTTTACTATATGAATGTTGTTGTCCATGTTACAACTTTTTTTTATTTGTTGTTTTGGACTTTTGAACTTGAATTTCGTAGTTTGCTTTAGGCACGTAATTAAAATATTCCAATTACGGGTATGGTTCCCATGGTGTGATTATGATATTTAATCCCCGATTAATTCTAAGCCTGAATATTCGTAGTTCCTTTAATTTAAGTGCGATTCCTTTGAAAGAAATTGAGGTGTGCCATTCATACATTTGAATCATATAATTTACGGCCCTCATATATTATAACTTAGATACTAAAATAAATCTCGTAGTTGCTTTAGGAACACAATTAAATTATTACAACTACGGGTACAGTTCCTGTGACGTAGTTGTGATAGTTAATTTTTTTAAATAAGATATAATTTAGGAGCATCTTTAATTTGCCTTAAAAAAATATATGTAATCATTTTCTTTTAAAATAATTCGAGGCGCGCCATAGACAAATAAAATGCATAACATATGGCCCTCACTTAAATACAAAATTAGTTTAATGCTTTGCACTCTCGTAGTTTGCTTCAGCCGCGTTTAATTAAACAATTATCATAGCTACAGGTACGGTTCCCGTGATGTGGTCGTGACACCTAATTTTTAAAATTCGGGTGTACATTTATGTGACCCCAGCCATAATTCAATCTTGTTAATAAAATAAATATGTTGTAGATCGTAGGTACGGTTCTCGTGACATTATTCGTTGTCACGCCCCGACCTTAGGAGGTGTGACCGGTGCTCAATCAAGTGAACCCAACTGAGAAAGCCTTAACAAACACTTCCTACCCAACCCAACATGAAGAAGGAAACCATGCTTCCATTCTTTTATTTTGATGAGGAACGATAATACGTTCTACATTACTAATTCATTTTAAATCACATCATTAATCAGTAGATAGGTTCCAAGATTCCATACAATTATGCTTTAGAGAAGTAAGAGTTAGGATTTCAACATAGTTCATAGACTCCTCAAATACCCGTACATAACTCATACATGTATCTATGGAGCCTCTAAGGATATAAAAGATAAGTATGACAGTACCGGCGACAAGGCCCCGGCTATACCTCAAAAGTGGAAGTCCATAACAGCAAAAGATGTAATACAACCCCTTGAAGGAGAAAAGGGGCTCACCAAGACCTTGAGAAGAAGGTACTCCTCTAGGTGTGATCGACACTATCTGCAATGGAGCCACCTACATTCATTTAAAAATGTAGCGCCCCCGATAAAAGGGACGTTAGTACCATGGAATAGTACTAGTTTGTATAACTAAACACCATTTTACCAGAAAGAACTATCAGGCAAGAACAAGGAAATAACAAGAGTAAATCAAATGTTTTAATAGTATGCCACATCATCAAACAAACGAACCATATAATCTTTCACATAATTTTCATAACTTTAGTTTAGGGCATTTCTTTCTTACTTTCATCACTATTCTCAATACCACCGCTATCTTGAGCGGAGTCTGATCAAGACCTAATCGGCTAGGTTGCCTCATTTAGGACATATACCTTAATCACCATTTCATTTCCCTTTTTTGGAATTCAGTATTAGCACATTAACACCATATGTGCGGCATGGTGTCCGATCACGGCCCGATCGGCTAGGCCACCTTACCTAGGCGTTGTTCCTTTCTCATGAATCATCTGATTTGAATCTTTATTTCGCATAGGTCATATCAATTCATTGGCACTTAGGGCCACAATTATCACATCATTTTCACTTTCAATGTCCATCTTTCAATTTATGATCATAGGCATGTACAAAAGATATTCAAGTTGCAAGAATAGGAAAGTTTTCACATAATTAGTGTCACGACCCCAAACCCGGTCGTGATGGCGCCCAACACAAATGCTAGGAAAGCCCGACCATTCACTCTCTCAATCCGAGCATGAAGCTCAAACCAATTAATTAAATACTTAAATCAATTATCAATACTCATAGTTGAAATACTCAAATAAAAACAATACGAAATACTAACATAAACTGTAACTCCCAAAGACCTGGGGTCATGAGTCTAGAGCCTCTAAATAATACAGAGTCAAGAATCCTCAAACAATTAAATATGTTCTAAAGTACGGAAATAATAAAGGGATAGGGGAGGAGTCGGGTCCTGCGGACGTCAAGCAGCTACCTCGACAACTCCTGAAAACTCTGGAAACAGCAACTAGCTCAACTAGGCTCCCGAAGTACCTGAATCTGCACACAAGGTGCAGGGAGTAAAGTGAGTACTTCCAACTCAGTGGTAATAGGCATGTATAATGTCTGACAGTAAGAAATCCCAAATATAGCACAATGCAAAGCTATAACCAATTTGTCTACACATTCATCAATGGAACAGCAACAGGTAATGACAGGTAGAACAAGTAAATAACAATGCATGAATGCAATGCAATGCACATGACCGCTACGGCGCGTAGCCCGATCCATTTAACGTCGACGGCGCTCACTGGGGGTGTGTACAGACTCCGGAGGGGCTCCTACAGCCCAAGCGCAATATAATCATAGCATTCGCTGCGGCGTGCAGCCCGGTCCACAATCAGTCCAGTTATATATGCATGCAAGCCACACGGGCACAATCAAGTTTACCATTTTCGGTTCCATTTAACAGGTATTATAGTTTAAGTGATTTAAAACCTTAGAAATTTACTAATCATTTCGAGACAGTGTTTAACTCAGGACTGATATCATGAAAACATGCTAAGCATCATGGAAACAGTGATAATAATCCCTACGGGATCCAAATAATCGGCACGCAGCCCAAATATGCTCATAGCAATCCAAGTAGGATGTTTACCAATCAATTTCTAGTCAATGCACATTATGAACATCACTCGGACGGACTAAGCCATAGTCCTCCAATCACAAACGACCCCGCACTCGCCGTAGAGTACGTGTCTCGCCTCAATATAGCGTCACAGTGTGATATACCGGGGTTTCAAACCCTCAGGTCATCATCCACATCTATTACTCACCTCAAGCCGGCCAAAATCCTAGCTCGCTATGCCCTTGCCTCTCAAATCGACCTACTCACGCGTCGAATCTGACCAAAACCACAATGAATACGTCACATTATGCTATAGGATCAAAACCCAATCGAAAATAATCGAAAAACATCAATAATCCCGAAATTGACAAAACCCGAGCCCCGGGCCCACTTCTCGAAACTCAGAAATTTTTACATAAAAGTGTTCTTCATCTTCTTCCGATTCCGTACATATAAAGAACACCAAAATCGGAGTCCGTTTGACCCCTCAAATCGACCCCTAAAGGTCTCATAATTTCAGGCCCCAAAATCCTATTTTTCTACTGTTTTTCATGAATTAAAGAATGGAATTATGGTCTATAATCACCCATAAATGAGTTTTAATAATCAAATCACTTACCTCTGTGATACCCACTGATTTTCTCTCTTAAAAATCGCCTCAGAAGCTTCTTCCCGTTCCAAAATTGGAAGAAAACTCGACCTGCTCATTATAGGTATACTGTTCACGCATTTTACTGCTTCCAATGGATTCCTTGTGAAATTCTAATGAATTTAGGCTTTTGAATCACTCAATTTGACCTTATAATGAAGGAGATATGTAGGTTTTAAGATTTGCAAATAGTGCAGGTTTTTAATACGCCGTCAGGGGCAATTTCGTCATTAACCTGAAAATCTGGGCAACCTTAGTAAAATGGCCATAAAATCCTCATACGATGTCCAAATTCGATGATTCTTTTTGCTACGGGTCCGTAATTACGATACGGATCTAATGCTTCATTCAAAACATTAATCGGAGCTCATTTGTTCAATATGATATCATTTATGCTTGAAGAAACGATGTCGAAGCATAAGAAAAACGAGCACAACGCAACCCAAACCTATCCGAAACTCACCCGAGCTCCTCGGGACCGCATACGAACATATTAACATGTCACATATGATCATGCAAACTTAGTTGCACTCTCAAAACACCAAAACTAACATCAAAACACCAAATTTACATCGGATTCAAGCCTAAGTTCTTCTAAAACTTCCGAAACACGCATTTGATCAAAAACCCAACCAAATCACCTCCGAATAACCTGAAATTTTGCACACATATCTCAATTCACCTAACGAAGCTACAACAACTCTCGGAATTCCATTCCGACCCTCGGATCAAAATCTCACCTATCAACCGGAAATCGCCAAAATACTAACTTCGCCAAAATAGGCTAACTTCTTCACCGGACTTCCAAAATTACTTCCGATTGCGCTCCTAAGCCTTAAATCATCACCCGGAGCTAACCGAATCATCGGAATTCAATTCCGAGCCTTCTAACTCACAAGTCAACATCCGGTTGACTTTTCCAACTTAAGCCTTCTTAAAAGAGACTAAGTGTCTCATTTCTTATCAAAATCATTCCAAATAAATTCTAACGCACCCAATACCGATAATGAAACATAAGAAAGCAGAAAATGGGAAGAACAGGGTAGTAACTCATGAGACGACGGGTCGGGTCGTCACATTCTCCCCAACTTAAACAAACGCTCGTCCTCGAGCGTACCCAGAGTTGTCCTAGAAGCCAACCAAAAGCTGAATAACCTTACTAAGCATACACTCGGGGTGATCCCACGTCACCCTATGTCATATAGGTCCGATAATACATTTAAATCGGATTTACACAATCCAGCCTAGCCCATAAATCATAGAACTACCTTTTTACTTCTGAAGCCATCGATATGATCAAAACCTCACACCTATACCTTGAATAGCCTCGAACCAGCTGTAATAACCCATACCTGCAACCTCGGGTGAAATCATATGATCTACCGCATAATCCAAGCACTCGAAACGATAACTTCTATTCACAGTAGTTGCCCACAACAACCAATTACCGATAGAAAATCCCTTATCAGCTAAAGTCTTATTCCAACACTTTCATATACTGCCAACGATAAACGAGACATGCAGCAAATCATAACCATCTCTCAGACCAACCACTTATGAAGCCACTTCCCTTTGACTAATACCACAACAGATTTCCGAGCCGAACCTCGATATTATCCTTCTAACAAGCCGAAATCAAATATGTTCGTATCCACCAATGACCCCAATGACCACCTCAAATCCAACACACCACTCTGGTGATATGACACCTCAATACAGGCCTAAGCCTCAGCTCATACAATACGCGCACCAATAAGCAACAGTCCGAACATACACAATTCATGAAAATGACTCAAATGAAAGAGTTATACCTCAAGCTTTCCAGTACCATCACAACACAAGGCTACGGATCCGTCTCACATCATAGAATAGAACACACAATTTTGACCCGCAAGGTCATGTTTCCACATTTCTTTGTTGCACGCGCGATCCCATCCAAACACCGATTCCACGTGAAACACCTCTGCACTGACATCCGCCACGAAGGACCAATTAAGAAGCAATCTTTCCCAGCTGTTCGCTGGTTCTTTGAAATATAAATCATTCTGCTAAAACAGATTCTAACGCGCTTCACCACTTAACCCGTGGAATTTCCGGCGTAGCCCCTAATGCAATAGTTCAAAATCACCCAACACCAAGACAATCAGTCTGAATTTCAATATCACATCCAAAATTCAACATACCAGCGAATAAAGATCCACCACTACCACATAGTCTGTACATCAGAACTCCATATAGCACACAAATCATCATACCTGATCCCAGTTTCCACCGTGCGAATACATGCACACATTTGATACCCAATCATTCCACGACAGATACTCAATATTTACCTGTGCTACCAAGCAAACCCAAATACCACTAGTGGACCCAATAAGAACATGCTGCAATACTACTGAAATATAACCAGTTTACTCACATTACCTTTTTCTGAGACGTATACTCTCATCAAATCACTTCCACTTAGCAATATCATTTTCCCTAATCATTCGAAGATCATTTATCTAATCACTTAGGAGGAATCACTACACATCCCATGCTCTGCATGACACACACAGGTCTTGTTTAAATTCTTACAATACTAACACGACGAATGAGACCTGTACACATTCATAACTACTACTGAAACAACAATTCATTAGTTCTATACTCTTGGCAAGAACTATCACCTCATTCTGAGTCAAACAATGGTCTTAGCTCTTTAATTTACTTCACATACTCAGATTGCACTGATCTCAAATTCAATGATCTCGTCTCACCCAGTACAAACTTCTCGGGCAATAAGCCACTCGAGACATAATTATAAGTCGCATATGATGCCCCAGTGTGCCAATAGGCTACCAATTCGAATGCAATACAAAAGAAAAAGAGCTCTGGAAGGAATTACCAAATCCTACGCACTAATACAAACTTTCCTTGGAAAACAGGAAGCAAGGCATACAAAGATAGAATATAGAAAACTATACTTGACTTCACACTGTTGCGGCGTGCAACCTGATCCAGATCACATACCCATGGCGGTGTGCCACCCGATCCACACATAGATCTCACATAAGGAGATACACATCGAGCCAAATCTGCTCATTATAACCAAATACCGAATATCGGTCATAAGCATGCTAAGTGCATAATATCATCCCTGAGTGATATTTAGCGTTATAAACTACAAAACTCAAGCACAACTGAGGTGCGATATACAAATCTGAATTTCAAGAGCCAAGTTACTCAGGTAACATCATCCCTGCGCGGATTCTCAACACATAAGCAATTTCTCGAGCCATTTCACAAATCACACGGCGTAATGAATCACTACGCGAGATATCTGATGATGAAGCATCAACTTAACTACTCCTCCATGAGGACCGCATACTAAAATGCACACATCTGGCCTAATATAGATCCATTATTCACATTAAATCTATCCATCGACTTCAAGCCGATTCTGATCACACTGAACTAGTCTGATAACCTTTCAAAGGTCCATAATAACTCCCATTTTTCTCATAACGCACAAGAACAACCATCACAATCGGGGTAATCTTCCCCAGTTCACAACCCAATATGCCAAGTGCCCTCCAGGCATGAATCTTTAATTTAACGACACGATCATAACCTTCATACTTGGTTTACATCATTAATCAATCAAGTGATCACATGCCACACTTATATAATATTCCCGTGGGACACACTCCCACAACCTACCACAACAATATCTGGAGCGTACCTCCAAACCATCGGTCGTACTAACGCTATAAAGCGATCAAGAATCACTAACCAGGACGCAACACCGCTCTCAGGTGACGCTGAAGAAAATACCAATTTATCTTAACCATCGAAACTTCTTTCCTGCTCATCCGAGCTCTTGACATCTTGTCAAAATTTTTCCTTTACACGTGTCATTCTCGACCCAATTTCCGCAACCAGAACTGATTCACCAGTATGCATCAAATCAGAACTAACATAGTACATAACCACACAATCCGCTAACAAATAGCAAGCTCCCCAACTTGGCTCGAAGCCATATATCACAACACACTATACTCATAACGCATATGCTCCATTCCTGTCGTAATACCATAGTAAGATTAAACTCGCTCTTTCATAAGCTTGTGGAAACACAAATCATCTGGAATTTTAACTCCTCTACATTTTCTTGCATTCACTCACATAACAGTTAAGCCTACTCTCTAGGCTACCAAATTTTTACTAAGTCCCAAATTTTTCAAAAATTTTGGNAATACTCAAATAAAAACAATACGAAATACTAACATAAACTGTAACTCCCAAAGACCTGGGGTCATGAGTCTAGAGCTTCTAAATAATACAGAGTCAAGAATCCTCAAACAATTAAATATGTTCTAAAGTACAGAAATAATAAAGGGATAGGGGAGGAATCGGGTCCTGCGGACGTCAAGCAGCTACCTCGACAACTCCTGGAAACTCTGGAAACAACAACTAACTCAACCAAGCTCCCGAAGTACCTGAATCTGCACACAAGGTGCAGAGAGTAGAGTGAGTACTTCCAACTCAGTGGTAATAGGCATGCATAATGTCTGAAAGTAAGAAATCCCAAATATAGCACAATGCAAAGCTATAACCAATCAGTCTACACATTCATCAATGAAACAGCAACAGGTACTGACAAGTAGAACAAATAAATAACAATGCATGAATGCAATGAATTGCACATGACCTCTACGGCGCGTAGCCCAATCCATTTAACGTCGACGACGCTCACTGGGGGTGTGTACAGACTCCGGAGGGGCTCTTACATCCCAAGCACNTATATCAATAACATCAATCTCAATATTACATGTATTATATTATCAAAATTGATACATGGACATGCGTTGCACCTAATTGAATCGTAACACATAGAAAATACCTTTCGATCCACCATTATTGGGCTATTCAACCAAGTAAGAATATATTCTTTCCTTAATGTTTTCGACCTTCAAGGTGGGCTCCTCGACTCATAGATTTCATCACTACCAATTCATAGGCAAAGATCCGGCCTCAAGTCCTCCAAACTGGCCCAACATCCAACTCACGGAGATTACATCTCGCCCCTCGATCGGGGAATCACAAGCCATCAAGGCACCTCTAATACTGAGCGCTCACGTGCGCATACAGACATGTGGAAGGAATTTCAAGAGTTATATCTCAAGGTGAATCAAGTACGCACGATAAGAATTCCAAGAATGTGAAGTTTTCCTAAAGGTTCTGCAGCCTCTCGTGGAGAAATACAGGCATCCCCGTATCGTTCCATGAGACTCTAATAAACCGGCTCATGACTCATGAGGCCTAGTAACCTAGGCTCTAATACCAACTTGTCACGACCCCAAACCCGGTCGTGATGGTGCCCAGCACTAATACTAGGCAAGCCCGACCATTCACTCTCTCAACCCGAGCATGAAGCTCAAACCAATTAATTAAATACTTATATCAATTATCAATACTCATAGTTGAAATACTCAAATAAAAACAATACAAAATACTAACATAAACTGTAACTCCCAAAGACCTGGGCCCATGAGTCTAGAGCCTCTAAATAATACAGAGTCAGGAATCCTCAAACAATTAAATATGTTCTAAAGTACGGAAATAATAAAGGGATAGGGGAGGAGTCGGGTCCTGCGGACGTCAAGCAGCTACCTCGACAACTCCTGGAAACTCTGGAAACAACAAATAGCTCAACTAAGCTCCCGAAGTACCTGAATCTGCACACAAGATGCAGGGAGTAGAGTGAGTACTTCCAACTCAGTGGTAATAGGCATGTATAATGTCTGAAAGTAAGAAATCCCAAATATAGCACAATGCAAAGCTATAACCAATCAGTCTACACATTCATCAATGAAACAACAACAGGTACTGACAGGTAGAACAAATAAATAACAATGCATGAATGCAATGCAATGCACATAAACGCTACGACGCGTAGGCCGATCCATTTAACGTCGACGACGCTCACTGGGGGTGTGTACAGACTCCGAAGGGGCTCCTACAGCCCAAGCGCAATATATTCATAGCATTCGCTGCGGCGTGCAGCCCGATCCACCATCAGTCCATATATATATATATATGCATGCAAGCCTCCAGGCATAGTCAAAATTATCATTTAAGTTCCAATTATTAGGAATTTCATATTTAGTGCTTAAAATCTCAGAATTTTACTATTCATCACTAGACAGTGTTCATCTCAGGACTGATATCATGAAAATATGCTAATATCATAGAAACAGTGATAATAATCCCTAAGGGATCCAAATAATCGGCATTCAGCCCAAATATGATCATAACAATCCAAGTAGGATGTTCATCAACCAATTTCTAACCAATAACACAGTACAACGTCACTCGTGCGGACTAAGTCATAGTCCCCGATCACAAATGACCCCGCACTCGCCGTAGAGTATGTGTCTCGCCTTAATATAGCATCACAGTGTGATATACCGGGGTTTCAAACCCTCAGGTCATCATCCACATCTATTACTCACCTCTAGCCGGCCCAAAGTCTAGCTCGATATGCCCTTGCCTCTCAAATTGGCCTCCTCGTGCGTCGAATCTGACCAAAAATCACACAAACATCGATGAAGCTCAATTTCTAAAAGACGGGGTTTTAGCCATACATATCTGAAATTCGCCCCTTAATGATACTACAATGATCCAATACAATTATGTAAATTCAATCTACAATACAACATTCAATAGCGCCAATATTAGTAATAAATCCCATAACTTGTGCCATTTAGGCCTATTATCAAACATCTTGTAGGCATAGATTTTCACACCTCATGACTATAGTATTGGTTCCTCCAACTATCACCATTAACCAACAATTCATCTCACTATCATTCTTTAGAAATTTATACTCCTAACATCACGTGTGTGATCAACCATTCACATCCGAACCAACAAAATTCCATCAAATATACACATTTAAATCCGNCTACAGCAACTCTCGGAATTCCATTCCGACCCTCGGATCAAAATCTCACCTATCAACCGGAATTCGCCGAAATTCAACCTTCGCCAATTCAGGCCTAATTCTACACTGGACCTCCAAATTAAATTTCGATTTCACTCCTAAGCCACAAATCATCCCCCAAAGCTACCCGAACCACTGGAACTCACATCCGAGTGCTCTAACTACATAGTCAACTTCCGGTTGACTTTTTCCAAAACAAGCTTCCTTCAAAAAGGCTAAGTGCTTCCAAAACAAGCTTCCTTCAAAAAGGCTAAGTGCAATATTTCCAACTAAAACCAATACAATTCTACCCGATCACCTCAAATACTGATATTGAAACATTGAGAAGCATATTGTGGGGGAAACGGGGCAGTAACTCATAAGACGACGGGTCGGGTTGTCACATCCTCCCAAACTTAGACAAACGCTCGTCCTCGAGCGTACCCAGAGTTGTTCTAGAAGTCCACCAATAGCTGAATAACTTTACCATGCATATACCCGGGGATGACCCCACGTCACCCTATCTATCATAGGCCCGCTAACACCACATAGCTAAATTTTTCGCAATCCACCTGGTCCATAAACCATAGAACCACACTTCACTTTCCAAAATCTTATACAAGATCAGAACCTCACATCTTTATTCAGAGTAAACCCGAGCCAACTGTAATAACCCATGCTAACAACCTCGGCTGCAATCATATGATATACCACATAATTCAAACACATGCAGTGATAACTTCCATTCACAACAGCCGCCCACGACAACCAAATACCGATAGAAATCTCTTATTAGCCAGTGACTCATTCGAACACTTTCATATACTGCCAACGACAATTGAAACACGCAATAAACCATAATCATTGCTCAGATCAACCATTCATGAGGCCATTTCTCCTCTGGCAATTACCATAATAAATTTTTAAACTGAACCTCGATATTTACCCATCATACATGCTGAAATCAAATCTGTTTATATTCATTAATGATCCCCACGATCTCCTTTGACCAAACACACCATCCTGGTGACATGACACAATCAATACGGCCTAACCACAACTTGCATAATACGCGTACCAATAAGAAACGCATCCGAAAAGTCCCTCAATACCGAAACGGGATCAATGATAGCAACCTCTGAACCGACATCCATCACAAATGCACAATTAAGAAAGCACTCCTTCCTNTCTCACCTTAGGTGTGAAATTGGATGCCTTGGTCGAGTTGGGGTGTAGAGGGAACCCTAAGCTTGAGAAATGACTCGATTTCTTTTATTTCCGGTCCTTAAGGTACTTAAAAATGCTCCAGGTGCGCGAACTTTCGCATAGTTCGCGCGTTGTTCGCGCGTCGGAGGCAGAATACTCGGCAAAACGCGCAAACTTTCGCAAAGTTCGCGCACTGTTCGCGCGAGTGACACCTGACCAGTAAAATGGTCATAACTTCCTGTATACACCTACAAATGACGAACGGTTTGTTGCTTTAGAAACTAGACTCAAAGGGATTTAATTTGATAGGTTGTGTATCACACAAACCCTTATATAACGGGAGATATGGTCGGTCAAAGTGAGGTCTTGTGTACACTCATTTACAACCTTCGTCTATTATGAAATTTTCCAACTTTAAAAGCTCCCGTTAACCATCCGAAATCACCCCGAGGCCCCCGGGACCTCAACCAAAAATACCAACACCACCTAAAACATCATACAAACTTGTTCCAATCATAAAAATGCATCAAACAACGCCAAGACCATCAAATTACATCGAGTTCAAGCCTAAGTTCTTCTAAAACTTCCAAAACACGCATTTGATAAAAAACCCAACCAAACCACGTCCGAATGACCTGAAATTTTGTACACATATTCCAAATCACCTAGAGAAGCTACAGAAACTCTCAAAATTCCATTCCGACCCTCGGATCAAAATCTCACCTATCAACCGGAATTCGCCAAAATTCAACCTTCGCCAATTCAAGCCTAATTCTACACCGGACCTCCAAATTAAATTCCGATTTTACTCCTAAGCCACTAATCATCCCCCGAAGCTACCAGAACCACCCGAACTCATATCCGAGCCCTCTAACTATATAGTCAACTTCCGGTTGACTTTTTCCAAAACAAGCTTCCTTCAAAAAGGCTAAGTGCCATATTTCCAACTAAAACCGATCCAATTCTACCCGATCACCTCAAATACTAATATTGAAACATAGAGAAGCATATTGTGGGGGAAACGGGGTGGTAACTCATAAGACAACGGGTCAGGTCGTCACAATTAGTATGACAAACTCAGTATTAATCTTGGCTTATAGCATAGGAATTTCAACACGTGATTCGTATTCTTCGCACATCTCTAAATATCAAGAATAGTATATTACACACATTGAGTCCGATCCTTCACATATATATATATAAAAAATTGCAAACCAGTTCATGTGGAATAACCATCAATTCATCAACAAAATCTAGTCTTACCACATTTATGTAAACGCCAACGGAGCTCAATTTCTAATAAAATGCGGTTTTAGCCATACATACCTTAATATAGTTTTCTTAATCCTTACAAAATTTAGGAACTCTTAGCACTTCGATCTGTTGTGTAAGAAGTACAAATTGAACCGAGAATTAGAGACAAGATTGAAATTCTAGCTTGTTTTGAGCATACTATCAAACACTTAACGTGCATTGTGATCTTAGGCTTTTTTTGAGAGGAACTTCTAACATTTTATATCCCCAATTACCTTCTTTTTAGTTTACTACCTTCCAATACTCTATGATTTGATGTGCATGCAAGAAATTCATTCTTATACCCATGAACCCCCAAGATAAGTACTCTTTCTAGCGTGAATTTGAAACCTGAGATTAGGGGTCAAGTTTCTTACCTCATGGTGTGAAGATTTAGGTGCCTCACTTGATTATCTTCAATGATTTAGCAAGGTTTCAGGGAGAAATTTTGATGGAAAGCACTTTTCCTCTCCAAGACCCTCTCTTTCTCTCTCTAAAAGCATCAGAAAATATGCTCAAAATGAACAATAACACCGGATATATCGATAGGGGGGTCGGGCTTAAAATTTAGAAAATTGGAGCCACGAGTCGGATCTACGATCGCATTTGCGATCGCAAAGAGGACATGCGGCCCGCATAATGGACCGCAAAAATGCTCCCCAAAACCTGAATACACTGCCTGGGTATGCGGCAGAAATGCGGTCCACATACCCATTCTGCGGTCGCATAATGCACCGCAGAGCTGCCCCTTACAAAATCACAAGGGAATTATGCGACGACAATGCGGTCTGCATGTCGGTTATGCTAACGCATAATTGACCGCATTTTTTTGACCTCAATTTGACTAACACACTGACTCACTTTGCGGCGACTATGCGATCCGCATACCTGAAATGCGACCGCATTCTCGACCACAGAATCGTGCTTTTCAGGCAAAAATTTTTTCTTGACTTTTTATGAATTTCTAACACCCGATCCCAACCTGCCACTACGAGATCCGGATTTTTTAGCAGAAACTTTCACGGGGCCTCACATTCGCAATATGTAACACTAATTTTTTAAAAGCGGTTTAAAAGGAATAAAATGCACATAGGTTTCAAAGATGTTTTAAAATCAAATAAATAGGCCAATAATAGTAGTTGAGCGACGGTGCTAAAATCACGGAACCCGAGAATGCCGCCTAACACCTTCTCCCGGGTTAACAGAATTCCTTACCCGAATTTTTGTGTTTCGCGAATCGTAAAACAGAGTCAATATTTTCTCGATTCGGGATTTAAAACGGTGACTTGGGACACTATAAATTATTCCAAGTGGCGACTCTGATTTTAATATAAATAATCCCGTTTCGATTGTCACCTAAATTGAAAAAAAAACTCCCTTATACCCTTCGGGGGGCGATGAAAAGTAGGTGTGACAGGTAACATGGAACAAGTGCCATGTATAGTGGTGGATGGACCGTTGCAAGGGAATTTAGAGATTAGATACTCTCTGAAATGCAATTCACACCAGGAGGCGGGAGAAATGCTCTTCAAGTATTTAGCTGTGCCATTGTCATCTAAGAAGCTCCGTATCCAACAGTGTACGCCATTAGTTGAGGGGATTAAGAATGTTAATTATCTTTGAGATGCAGACATACTGAGCACATGTAATCTTAGCTTACTGCCAAAGAAGATTATAAAGTTGATTATTACTGCCTACACAACATTCCTATATATGGACTGGTAGCAATCATGAACCATCAATTAGAGCTCTGATTGCTTGGGACAAGCTCTATATGCCAAGATCACCCGGAGGATTGAATATGATAATATATATGCATGGAACAAAGCTGCTTTATATAAACTTCTATGGGCCATCAATGTAAAAAAGGACACTATGGATTCAATAAATCCATAATTTTTACATAAAAGAATCATCCCAAGCAAGCATATATGTTGGCTTGTAAGAAAATTTTTGATACCAGAAGTCGCCTACTGCAAATGGATTCCACTGCAAATCTTGACAGGTACTGTATAAATAGGAAATTATGTATCAAAAGGATATATATATCGTTCCTGCCACAATACCAAAAGAGCACATGAAAGTGAATAGCAATAGAGTCAAAAGCTCTACCTAGGTATCAATTCATACTTTGGTCGACTTTTTTTGTAAAAGGCTAGATATATATTGTTTACCCTCAAAATTGGAAAACAATTAAATGTGTAAGTGGTTTTAAGGATACGTGGATTAAATTGACACAAAGAGATAAATTAAATTGCAATTGAAATAAACAATGATAAAGTAAATTCAAACCACAAGGATTGAACAATTACCGCCTTAGGGGATTAGCCACCCTTGAACAGGGGCACTTCTATCGGTATCAAGACATAGTTGAATAAAATCTTAAAGAGAAAAATAACAGTGTATTGCTTCTGAGTATGTGTTACAATGTCTTTTACAAGTAATTGTCGGGCTCCCTTTATATAGTAGAGGAGTCTTATATTAGGTACAACTTTATAAAATTTAAAAATCCCCTAATTAACTGATTGTCGATCTCACGTCGACATATGCTGAGATCTCCGCCGTGATATTCGGTCAATTACAGATATCCCGGCCTTCTGTTGGCCAAGCTTGACTACCTGACAACGTCATCTGAAGTTAATCAAGGCCAGTATCGATCCATAATCATATCCCCGATATCCTCGAGGGTGGGTGTTATGTCCGGACTCAGAATTAATGAGACCCCTACCTCAGTCTAGGCCCCATGTTACCGTATCTCGAGCTTAGTCTATCATGTCGAAGACCGACATGTGCTAGGAGACCAGTTTCACTCGTATACAGATAGTCCCCTTATTTTTTGGAGAGTAGATGACGAGAAATGACATTAGCTTTCGATTCTAACCACGATACCCCACGTTAGAAATGACAAAATGAATGAAACGTCTTGTCAGTCAAGTCTTAGTGTCATTAAATGATCGTCAGTTGTCAGTCGTCCACTCCTAGATGCGAACCGCCATTAGAGAACTATAAATACCCACTCATTTGTTAATTTTAAATTTACATCCAAACCTTCTACCCTCGTATCTTTGAAATTTCAATACTCCCTAGCAATTATACTCTAGTTTATTTGGGATTTTTTGCAAGAACTTTCGTACATCTCCATCTCAAGCCTTCAACTTCCTTTCTTTCTCTACTTCTCCTCCATTTATCAATGAGATGGAAAAGACTTCAAAAATCGTTCCCCAAAAAGAAACACCTTCTACTCTGCGGCCAGCTACTGAGGCCGAAGAAACTGTTTCGTGTGCTGCCGTCGCTAAACCAACACAGGAACCTCCTCTAAAAATGTTCATCCCCAGAGGATGCTCGGTAATAATTATTTTAAGGTTGAAAAACCTTTTGCTATACCAGGCCGATGTAAAGACTTCTCGAGAAATATCCGTTCGATCACTAAAGAGTCCTCCCTATGGTTCAGGTGGATTGCAACTCAGCCGGTAAAACCGTAGTAGTCCCTGACCCCGAGGACGCCATAACCACCCATGTCGAGAGATACCTGAGTGTTTACATTTATCCCTTCACATTAGGATCTGTGATCCAGACATCGTAGACTTCTGCAAGAGGTACGAGCTGTGCCTCGATCAGATTCATCTTTCAGGATTGTGATCTTTCTCCGGTTCTTTGTGAGCAAAGTTGAAGGCTGTTGGTTCATCGTGGATTACCTGTTTATCTTGTACAGTCCCCAACCATTCCAAGGGGGGTCAATAAATATTGTGCGCTGGGCCAACAAAGCCCCATTCTCTAGTATTAATGAGGACCAGGATCGAGGCCGGCAAGGCCGTTTTATCTGGGTGAGGACTTCAGACCTAATTTCGGCGGTATACATGCCGTTCCCTAAGAAGTGGAATACAAAATGTAAGTAGAACTTCCATACGAATGTTGAATTTTATATTTGCTTCCCCTTTTCTTATTGGTGTTCGTGATGGTGTACCGTTGCTCGGGTTCTAAATGCTATTCCTCAACTCAAAAGATGGGGGGTATCGTTTCTCATATGCCGTACTCCGAGCGCTCGTGGCGTGAAATCTCGAAAGACTGTTGGGAGGCCCATTTCCAAGGTAAGATCCCTTTTTGGATAAGGCCGTGTTAGGCCTTTCCTTTTATTATCAAGTCCTAATTCCCTTTATTTTCTATCTCAGGTTTGCCTAAGGATGTTGAGCTTAGGACTCTGGTTGGCCATGAGGACTTGCTCATTAAGTCTCCTGCTCTGGGGCAGACTGGAGAAAAGAAAAGGAGAAGGGCTCTAAGCTCCCCAATATCAGAGAAAAAGAAACCGAGGAGAAGGTTAGTCCTCAAGCCAAAGGAAAACTCCAGCTTTCAAGTGCTCGACACGGAGTTACTCTACCGGGTCAGGACGAGTCCAAGGAGGATGAAATGTTAGTTGCCCGAGAACCGTCGGCCCCCGAAGAATGGGTGCCATCCTAATAGGGAACAACAAAGGTTGATCCCTCACAAATACAACAGGTCTATGCAACAATGAGGGTCGAAAACCCTCAAGACGTCTGCCCTGTCCCACCCGGTGTCATTGACATAATGGGATCCCCTTCGTATACGGACTGAATATTCGTTGAAGCTCAAACGATGAAGGAGAGATCAAATGAGGGGGTCCATGAGTTGGCCAATCCCCTACAATGCTTTTTTTTGTTAGTGTGGACTCTACCACCATGGAGGATGTCGCTGGATTGGGTGATATAAAAGTACCAAGGAAAAGTCTACCCTCAGGGGTAGGTGGGTCTAGGTCGATCCGAAGGCTGGTCAACCAATTCCCTGCCCCAAGTGCCAATCCTGGTCAGAAGCAGATGCTTATTATCACTGTTCTGGAGGACGCTCGGGTCCTTTTCGTACCCATTGGGGTAGCTAGCTACCTTCGGTGCCTGGTTTCTGAAGAGGACCAGGAAAAGATGAATGAGGTGGATTCCCCATGCTTGTTCAACGAAGCATATCAGGCGCTAAATCAGGTAAATTGTTATCAAACCTTTTCATTTTCCAGATTTGGTTACCTAGTGAAGTTAGTATTTCTTCTTATATACACAAGTCTCGATGGTCCATCATGAGACATTTCTCTTATACTAAGAAAGAGCTAAGCTTGCTTGAAGTCGAAGCCAAGGAGCTTAGTGAGAATTGAGACATGTACAAACTTCTCAGTGAGAAACACGAAGAAGAGGCTAAGAGACATCGTGCAAAGTTGGACACGACAAAGAATGAACAAGTCGACCTGGTGGAACAAGTAAAAGTCTTTAAGGTTAGTGACGATAAGCTAGACTCGATAACTAACGGTCCGAACCCGCAGGTCCAATCGAAGATTTATCAGATCGACAAGCTTCAGGTAGAGATGGACGTGATAAAGGTCGAGGCCCAAGAATGGAAGAGCAAAATGGACCACCTCACCTTGGAAAAAGAAACTACCCTGGCACAATTGGCATTGATGGAGGCCCAACTCCGAATGATAAGAGAGAATGCTGAAGCACTATCTAAGAAGGTTGAGGAGCTCCAATCGCAGTTGAGTTCGGTTGCCGCCGCCTGGGAGGACCTTGCGAAGGAGCTTGGGGCGGCCAAGTCGGTGGCTGAAATAACCAAGGCCAACGCCGATGAGATGGTAGCCTAGTAGAGAGCCGATGCCGAGGCAGACCAGGACCACTTAAAAGACATCGTCGAGTATGAGAAGAGGCAGTTCAGAAGGGAGGCCCTCGAGGAGGTTCATGCTTGGGGTTTTCATTTGTCAGCCGAGATTAAGATCACTAAGAGGCTCGAGGACGAGGCTAAGAAATTGGCTTACCCCGAGGATGAAGAAGGGGAAGATTCCGAGGGCTCCTACGGGTATGGAGGTGGAGAGAACTCCGATGGTCCCGGTGATGAGGCAACCCCCATGAAGACCAAGCCGTTTATGTGCCTTGTACATTTTATTTTGTTTTTTGTATTTTTGTAGTCGTGTACTTTTGTACTTTTTGTCAAGGCCGTTTGTCCTTTGTAAAGACTATATGTATATATTATAGAAGGCTTATTTTTCCCTTCGACAATCTCTGAGTTTTGTTCTCCTTTGCTTTATTATTTATTTTTTCAAATATCGAAATGCCTTAGCATGAATTAGTTAGGTCATGTTCGGATGTTCGAGCAGGATTTGCTTTCAACATTATTTTGTTTAAGGCATCGTGGGGGTTTGGAATGATCGAAAACTTTTCCCCACATTACTTATAATTTTTTAGATTATAGTTTGTCGAGGGTAGCCTTTAGAAATGGTTAAGAAAATTTAAGGCCTTGTTGTTTTTGTTAGGGGTCTCAGACATCTCCAAGCCATTTTAATATGCTCGTAGCCTTTTTAGTTCGGGTGTTGCCAGTGAGCTTGTTATCCCGAGTTATCCGGGCTTGCCTAAGATAAAAGTCCCTGAATGGGAATGGCCGTAGCCTTTAAAGTTCGGTTGCTGCCTAATAGGTCTTGTGCCCCCAGGTTTTGGTAACCCAAGCCGTCTGAGTTTGTCATTGGACGTCAGTCCCCAGATGTGAATGATCATTTGAACTTAGATTAAGGCGTCCCTTGGGCTCGATACCTTTAGAGGATCAGATGTAGGAAATTCCATAAGAAATAAAAAAGAAAACTTTTACGGGACAAGATATTTATCCGCAAGGTAGAGATAGTTACATGTGTAAAAGCTTTGTGCCACATCTCGAGCAGTCTATGCAGGCACGGTTCATTTGGCCGTGTGACCCTTACAGTAAATCTTATCGATCAAGCCGAGACCATTCAACCACAAAGTCTCTTTCCTTGCTAAAGTCGTTATCCGAGGGTAATTTCCCCTAGTGTCCGAGGTTGATCATAGAGAAGCCTTAGATATTGTTAATGTTATTTTTAACACCGATTCATGATCTGCCTTGGATTCTAAGTTAGCACGATCCACTATTGCCTCGTTGAAAACCTTGCCGAAAAACCCATTTGGGACAAAATTAGTTCAAGGGAAAAATAGTGCAAAGCGTGCTTTTAGGCCTAAAAATTGTACCATTCCTTGTTGGTTACCTGCAAGTGTTAATTCAAAAATAAGTCAAAGAATGAATGGGGTCATACCTTAGCAGTAGTATTACATCAAGTGAGTTACGTTCTAGTTGTTCCGTAGTTGCTCGTCGCTCATTTTTTCAAGTTTGTATGATCCGTTACTAGTAATTTCGATAATTTGATAAGGACCTTCCCAGTTCGGTCCCAACTTCCCTTCGTTCGGTTTCTGGGTTCTTAGAGTGACCTTGCTTAACACCAAGTCCCCGATATTGAAATATCAAAGTTGGCTCTTCGATTGTAATACCTCTCGATTTGCTGCTTTTGGGCTGCTAATCGGATAAGGGCAACTTCACGCCTTTCATCTAATAGCTCTAGGCCGGTACTCATGGGCTCGTTGTTCCATTCCTTGGTTGCATATCAGAATCTGATACTTGGTTCCCCGACTTAAACTAGTATTATAGCTTCGGTACCATAAACTAGTGAGAACGGGATGGCCCAGGTACTGGACTTCGAGGTCATATGGTATACCTATAGGACTTCGGGCAGGATTTCCTTCAATTTTTCTTTAGCGTTGGCTAACCTCTTTTTGAGGTTTTGGAGTATAGTTTTGCTGGTCGATTCTGCTTGTTTGTTGCCATTAGGGTGATAGGGTGTTGATAGGATCCTTTTGATCTTGTGGTCTTGGAGAAACTTCCTTAGTTTGTTGCCAATGAATTGTTTCCCATTGACGCATACGATCTTAACTGGCATTTTGAATTGGCATATGATGTGGTCCCTTCTCCCTGACCTTCTCATTTTATTGGGCTTTAACCCACTTAAAAAAATAGTCAGTCATAAAAAAATATAAATTGAGCCTTATCGGGTGCCCATAGAAGGGGGCCAACAATGTCTTCCCCACTTCATGAACGGCCATGGTAACAAAATCGAATGCACCAGCTCCTCGGGTTGATGAATCACCGGATCATGTCTTTGACGCTCATCACATTTTTGTACGAACTCCTTCACGTCCTTTTCAATATCGATCTAGTAGTAGCTGACTCTGATTATTTTTCGAACCAATGATTCGGTGCCTGAATAATAATCGCAGGTGCCTTCGTCGATTTACCTCAAAATGTACTTGGTATCTCCTAGACCTAGACATATTGCGAGCGGTCCATCGAATGTTCTTATGAATAGGGTTCCGTCTTCAGATAAACTAAACCAGGCTGCTTTTATACAAAGGGCCCTCGATTATTTTGGATTCGAGGGCAGTTTCCCGGTCTTTAGATATTCTATATATTTGTTTCTCCAGTCCCACGTTAGGCTTGTTGAGTTTATCTCGGCATGGACTTCTTCCACTACCAATCTCATGAGTTGTACGACTGGCCCCGAGTTGAACTCGTCGTCCTCGACCGACGATCCTAATTTAGCAAAGGCATCAGCCTTATTGTTTTGTTCCCGAGGTACGTGTTACAAAGTCCACTCCTTGAACCGGTGTAATGTCACCTGCAACTTATCCAGGTACCTTCTCATCCATTCTTCTCTAACCTCGAATGTCTCGTTAACTTGGTTCACCACGAGGAGGGAGTCACACTTAGCTTCGATCACCTCCACCCTTAAGCTTTTGGCTAGTTCGATACATGCAATTATGGCCTCATATTCGGCCTCGTTGTTAGTCAATTTCACAGTCCTAATAGATTGTCTAATAACACTGACTATTGGTGGCTTCAATACGATGCCAAGTCGAGATCCTTTTGCGTTTGAGGCTCCGTCTATAAAGAGGGTCCAGATCCCTGAAGACATCTGCGAGTTCACCAACGACTCTCTTTAGACCTCGGGTATTAGGGCCGACATAAATTCCGTCATGAAATCTGCCAAAACTTGAGATTTAATGGCTGTTTGAGGTCGATATTCAATACTGTACCCACTGATTTCCACGGCCCATTTGTCCAAACGCCCCGAGAGCTCAGGTTTATGCATTATATTTTGCAATGTGTAAGTAGTCAAAATACATATAGGATGACACTGAAAATATGGTTTCAGCTTCTTAGAGGCATATAGAAAAGTGAGCGCCAATTTTTCTAGGTGAGGGTTCCTAGTTTCTGTCTTACCTAGAGTCCTTCTAACATAGTAAATAAAAAATTATGTACCTTACTCTTCCCGGACCAGGACTCCACTTACTATTATCTTAGATACTGCCAAGTAGATGTATAGTTATTTGTCTATCTTCAGCGTGTGAAGCAGCGCTAGTCTCGATAGATATCGCTTGAGCTCCTCCAAGGCCTGTTGGAATTCTGGGGTCTATGAGAAGCTATCATTCTTCTTTAGTAGTGAGAAGAATCGGTGCCTCTTATCGGAAGACCTCGAGATGAATTTGCCTAGGGCTTCTATGAGTCTGGTTAATCTTTGAACGACCCTCACTCTATCCACAACCGTGATATATTCGATGGCTTTTATCTTGTCAGAGTTTATCTCGATTCCCCGATTGGGTACCATGAATCTGAGGAATTTTCCTGATCCAACACCAAACAAACATTCATTCGAGTTCAACTTCATATTGAACTTTTCAATATGCTCCTACAAATGTTGTAAATAGTCCTCTGCTCAAATGGACTTAACCAACATATCGTCAATGTAAACCTCTATTAATTTTCCTATTTGTTCCTTGAACATTCAGTTTAGTAGGTGTTGATAAGTAGCACCGATATATTTTAGTCCGAATGGCATCACGTTATAAAACATGTGCCATATTTAGTGATGATGAGTTTTTTTCGTGATCATATTGGTTCATCCGTATTTGGTTGCACCCGAAGTAGGCATCGAGAAAACTAAGGATCTCGTGGCCGGCCGTGACATCGGTCATGCAATCAATGTTGGGCAAAGGGAAAGAGTCCTTGGGACATGCCTTATTCAAATCCTTATTGTCTACACACATTCTTAATTTATTCCCTTTTCTAGGGACTGCCATTATGTTTCCTCTCTCAACTATCGGCAATCCTCTGTTCTGTGGCCATGAGTGCCATGATATTTGCATATCTGGTTCGGATCCCTTTGGGCTGGATAGGATTGTAAAGGTCGGGGCCATTTGGTGTCCTTGATGCGTCCTATAGCTGATACAATGGCGGCAGTATCGATGTTAAAGTTCAATAACCTCGGTGCTTTCTTAGGCCTGATAGGCCAATCGAAACTATTCTTGCTCATGAGTCCCCGGTTTCTCTGGCCTCAATCACTTCTCCTTTCTCTTTGCATTGAATTCCGCCCGAACCCACTACTTTTTTCGATCACCATTGTAAGGCTGATAACGATCCCTATTTGACCTCGGTTCACAGTCGATATTTCTCTTGACTTTGTCGATAGTTCTGGCAGGATAAATGAACCATGAAGGGGCCCTAAGTTGATCATCTTTGACTCTGATTTTTTATTGATATCGGTGATGCACGTCGGCCCGGGTAATAGCCAGATATTCTATAAGATTTTGTTTCAACTGTTGTGAAGCCACCGAGCTTTGAACATTAAATTCCGGAGTGAAAGCTTGAACTTGATAGCCCCAACGTGTGCTTTAATGAAAAAGTCTGCAAACATATCAAATGAGTCAATAGTATTAGGACGTAAGTTGTGATACCATATCTTATCTTCCTTCGACAGGGTCTCTCCAAATTTCTTCAACAAGACAGACTCGATCTCATCATCCTCCAAGTTGTTCCCTTTGATGGTGCATGTGACGTAACATGCTCGTTTGGGTCGGTCATTCCGTTGTGCTTAGAAATCTCGGGCATGTGAAATTTTTTAGGGATCGACTTTGGAGCTACACTCAGTGGGAAAGGTTTTTGCATAAACTTCTTGGAATCTTGGCCTTTCAGTATCGGCGACGCTCCCGGAATTTGGTTGACCCTGAAATTGTAGGTTTCTAACTTTTTGTCATTTGCTTCGATTTTCATCTCCCCTGATTCTGTTCATTTTGTCACCTCCTCGAACATTTTTATGATCTCGGGGTTAGTCCTTGATTCTTTTCTATTCGACCTTTCTGCGACCGATTTGTCCTTGCGGGTGACTTCCCCGGACGGATCAGGTTCAATTTTGCTCGGTGCGTAGCTTTGATTTTGTAACTGAGCTATCGCCGCCTATTGAGCCTGTAACATTTTGAAGATCATCCGTAAACTGATCACGTCTCCTCCATTATTTTGAGTATTTTGCGCTGCCGATCGGGATCCTACACGGATGCTATTCTCGGGGTCGGTAGGAAAATTTGTGGCGATAGCCACATGCGAGTTAGCGTCTAACGGGTCCCCGACTAGAATTCTGATAGGATCAATGAGCGGTTCCTCACTACCATGCGCTATGTTATTTTCACCGTGGTGACCAAAGTTATTGTAAACATGCAAGGGTGTTAATTGTGAGTTTGACATTTTGAGTTTTAACCTGAAATTAGAGGCACTTTAAATAACAACTGTAAAGTAGTGTGTGTCGTGAAAATTTGTATCAAATAACCACTACGATCCTTATCCCCACGGTGTGCGCCAAACTGTTTACCTCTAAAATTGAGAAACTATTGAATTTGTAAGTAGTTTTAAGGACACGTGGATTAAATTGACGCAAAATGATAAATTAAATTGCAATTGGAATAGACAATGATAAAGTAAATTCAAACCGCACAGAGTGAACCTTGGGGGATTAGCCACCCTTGAACAGGATGCACTTCGATCAGTATCAAGATACAATTGAATAAAAGCTTAAAGAGAAAAATAACAATGTATTGCTTCTGAGTGCATGTTATAATGTCTTTTACAAGTAATCAGACCTGAGACCACCTTTTATATAGTAAGGGAGTCCTATATTAGGTACAACTTTGTAAAAGGTAAAAATTCCCTAATTAACTGGTTGCTTATCTCACGTCGACATATGCCGAGATCTCCGCAATAATTTTCAGTCGGTTACGGATATCACGGTTTTATGTTGGCCGAGCTTAATTACCTGACAATATTTTTCGAAGTTAATCAAGGCTAGAACCGATCCCGATTTATGTCCCTCATATCCTCGAGGGCGGGTGTTATGGTCCTGACTCAGAATTGATGAGATCCCTTCTTCGGTCTGGCCCCCTATTAACATATCTCGTGCTTGGCCTATCATGTCATAGATTGAGAAACAGGGGTAGTTATGTACCTTGTGTTAGTGTGTTATGTGAAAAGAACACGGAGGAAATATTGTGTCATCTTTTGTTTGAGTGTGATTACTCCAGAGAACATATTGACAACGTTGCTACAATGGGTGGGAGAAAGACATCAAATTGGCGATAGTCTATCACATTTGGGCTAAGAGGAACTTGCATAGGTTCCAGGGATAAGCAACATTATGCATTCAAAGGATCAAAGATATTGTGCTACAGCTACACCTCAGGGACAATGAGTTCAAACGGCATATCGAAGTTTTTGGACTGGTGAGATATGTTGCAAATATAAATTCAAGACATAAATTCCAGAGAAATGATTTCTGATGTATTTTTCTTAATGCTTTGTATATACAACTAGGACCTAGAAAAAGAATATTCCTATTTGTACACTTGCTTGAATCCTATTTGTTACTCTATAACAAACTAACTACCTACAAAGATAAATACCAAGAATATATAAAGCTAAATACTAGAACCTTCTTGTGTGTTGCCAAATGGACGCTCACGATTTAATCCATCATAACCATGATGAAAGGTGGAGATGAAGCAAATCTAAAAGATATACTGTATCATCGTAATATCCAAAACGGCCACTTTATCTCTGAGACATCAGTTTTGTGTTCTCTTTACTTTTCTTCTCTATTTCATCGTCTTTGACAAGTCTGTATCTCTGCAAATCGTCTCCATTTTCTAATGTATTTGAAAGCCTCACGCCAACAAGATATCTGTAAATAGAGAAGTAGATGGAGAGGGTTACTAGATAGTTACAAAAATTTTATCTTTATTTTGTCTAGATCTAGAGTCAAAATGAGCTAACAGTTCTACATACTTACTTATATTTGATTAAATAAAATTTTATCTGTTAAAAAAAAAGTGCACCCTTATAAAAAAAGGAAGGGGAGAAAATGCACTTTTCAACCCGTCATCAACCACGTAATTTGTTGAGCAAATAACGAACCCACTTTTTTTTTAAAATGATAATTTTAATGTGTTAATTACATAGATTTTTACTACCATATTACTAAATAAAACATAAATCGACATAATTTAAAATTAATTGGTAATTCAAATTTGTACATCGTAATCGCAAAGTACCGGTACGTACGCGAAAAGGTGAATCAATGCGTAGTTGTGTTTGACTCAAAAGATACTATATATTTTATAAGTGAAAACAATCAAAAATGAATCAAAGGTAGATCGTAATCGCAGATAATGAGACCTAGATATATGTATTATATTTGTTATTGCTTCCAATAGATTGGATATTCAAGAGAGAGAGAGAGAGAGAAAGAGCCTATTCAATAAAATCCAAAATCCCCCCTTTACAAGATTGGGATCCTCCTTTATATAATAGGAGATCCTCCCTGAAATAATAAAATAATACAGAGATTGGTCGCGTTCCTTCGAGGAGACGACGAGACCGGTGATATACTTCACTCCGACATTCTTAGGTCGTGCCCTTACTTCGGTTAGCGTATATTCGTTGGTCGTTCCTACACTTGGAGAGATAATGGGCAGAATTTGACCCTATACAGTTAGTCCGTCTGTTCGTCGGTGACGCATCGAGGTGCGTCCCCGATGGACAAAACCATGAACCTTATTCTGGGAGAATTTGACCACGCTTGAAAACGGCAACGTAAATGAGAGTGAACGAGTGAACATTTGAGTTTATTGAAATGTTGACGCGTAATCTCTTTCTTAGAGTGACGTCATCACACGCATGCGTTATCATTACGCATATTCCCGAGGCAGTACAAAAGGCGTTCTGATGCTCGGTTTCCCGCGCTCGTTTGAACTTCGCCTCTTCGATTTCAACGCCACCCAACCCTATAAATAGGGATAGGGTTTAACTTGATCCAACTTTCGATCATTTGCAAACATTTTATGACCTTCTAAAAAAGCACTCCCTTTCTTCGAAACCCCACCGTTTCTCAGAATTCACACTTTCTGTTGTGTCATACACCGCTTCCTGAATGGGAATTATGGAAAAGCCCCGACAGGATAATTATCCGAAGGCTCTCAATAATACGCCATCCGATGTACCGCCTCCATCTGGCGGTGATGAGGGGGAAGGAGTAAAGGACCTCACCCCCTTAGCGTAGACAACTTGTTACCGAAGAAACTTCTTGTTAGGAAAGACTTCCACAAGGACTCCCCGCGCAACCCTTGGAGAGTTCTGAGTTAACGCAGGATCACTTAGATAGTCTTCGCACGTCGTTCGGCATACCTGCTCGTGTGGAGATGGTCCCAGCGGGAACGGATTATGCGAACGTCCACAGACCGGGATATTGCACGTTCTATGAATATCCTTTTATAATTGGTTATGGTCTTCCCATTTTTCTTTGGCAGAGGAGCTTTGCCGCTTTTACAACATGTGTCCATCTCAACTTACTCCGTACACCTTAAAAGTATGTAGGATAATATCTGCATACGCAGAGCTGGCTAGGTGCGATGTCTCCATCCACTACCTTTTACAGTTATTCAGCCCCAGTTATCTAAGGGGTACTATGTTGCATTTGAAGAGCCGTGGCTCGATGGGGCTGGTCATCAAGACCGGTGATCGAGCCAGCCGCGGTTATTGGCGTAGGTACTTCTTTATTAAAATGGAGCACCTGGTGTCTGACCCTGTCGGGTTCCCAGAGAGGTGGAATTCGAAACGTAAGGGTTTTCATCCGTCGAATTCTTTATCGTACGTGACCTTAGCGGTTCTGGTCGCACCATCGTTATGATTTTTTTTCTTTTATTTTGTAGTAATGGCTCACACACCCCGGTTTATCACTGGTATCAAGCAATGGGTAGCCGGTTTGCTGCCTTACGCGGAAGAAACCCGCACATGGTCCGCATTTCTTCAACGCTACGGTCCCATAGGCCCTTCAGGTAATTCTTCGACTTTATTCGGTTGTTTCCACAAACATCCTCAACTGAACTATTTGGGTTGACAGGTCGAAACGTTCCCAAGAAGAAGGCAACGATATCTACCCCCGCTCGATCGGATATCGGCTCGGATGCTCACGAGATACTTTGTGCATCCGTTAGGGAGGGTGTTCCCATAGTTCCTTTACAAGAGGTTACACCTGTGGAGGCGGCTACGAATGAGGTGACACCATCGACACCATCTCCGCATCCCGCAGATGAGCCTTTCGAGGGCGAGGAGCCTGAGGAGAGAAAAAGGTGGAGGCTTGAAACGGGCAAGGCGGTGGCGACTGAGATGAAAGGAGTAACGTGCCTCGTCAAATGCCTAGACCTGTCTTCATAGCTGACGTTATTCGTTCGGGGAGGCCGGCCCATCAGGCGGGTGCTGCTGCCAGTTCCAGCTCAGTTCATGCTGCTGAGGGTGGATCGTCATCCATCGTTGGCGGGGATGTTGAGAGATCGTACCCTGAGATCGCCCAAGAAAATATGGACAGGCTGGCGGAAGGCCTCACGCATGTGGAGATGACGACGGACGGGTCCATCGTCGAATTATGATTTCGGGGGCTTATAATTTATTACAGCACATCGAGCAGGTGGAATTGGAGATGTCTTTGTTATGTGCCGGCCCCGAGCGTGAAATGCTAAGAGCTGTCAGTGATGCAGAGCTATCTCGAAGGGTCGCCGACATGACTTTACAGGTAAACTTCTATTCTTCTGCGTGTTGTGAGGTTGACTTTGATGTGTACTAACTCATGTTTTCTCCTTAGACCCTTGTTCTGGAGGTGGAGAGGAGGCGTCGCGAGCTAAAGAAAGCGACCATTTTCAATAAAATGGTGAAGAAGTATAAGAGGTGCCGCTCCAAGCATCAAGCAGCGATGGACCTTTTCTAATAGGACCCTAAATTTTGGGTGTTCGGGGAAAGTCTTGAACAGAAGGAGGTGCAATTGAAGCGCAGGGTGGCCGAGCTGGAGAAGACTGATGAGGAGTTGGTGAAGGCTGTGGCTTGTAATAGTGAGCTGGAATCACTCCTCAAATCGAGGGAAGAGGAGTTGGAGCTTAGTCGTGGGGTGGTGATAGAGGTTGCCGATTTGCACCGTAGGGTAGCGTCTTTGACTGCCGAAATCGAAGCCAAGGTGGCAGAGGTCGACGTTCATAGGCGTACTATCCCACCAAGGCCTGGAGACTTGGCTCGACCTTTTTCTTCCCCGCTATTATCTGACGAGGATGTGCGTCGTGATGCACATGAGATATGGGTTTATGCGGAGGCGAGACTGGACGTATATAAGAAACTTCTCGTTGCGGGTCATGCCACTGAGGCGGAGGTTTAGGAGAAATGGCGTGAGGCTCGTGCCGCTCGGGCAGTCTGCGGGTATAGTTCAGACTCCCCTGACCAGGAGGGTTATGCTTTAGAGGACGTTAACCGGCTGGATTCCGACTCCTGGTTCAATGAAGCTTACCGCCTCGGCGGTGACGGTCGAGATGGCGAACAGACGGGGGGCGATGGGTAAGATGGCGAGGCTCCTTAAAATTTGTATATGTTTTGCTTTTTGTAGAATGTAATGGGGGCCCTTTGCGGGACTGAATGTATATACTTTTTTGTCACAATGTATGAATCATACTTTTGCTGTTATTCTTTTTGTGTTGTTCTTTGTTTTTGGAACTTCACCTCCGCAGAGTTGATATTTGTTTGTTTGTATAAGATTCGTTGCCTCTTTAGGTAACACTGAAGCGGTACAGGCGGTCTCGGGGGTGGTCCCCGAGGGCTAACCGCCGTCATAGATAAGTTAAAACCCGATTTTAGTGAATAAATAAGACGAAATTTTAACCGTTGTTTGAATGTTGTTCATTGTAATCGAGCTTGACTGATGCTTAATGGCGATGGACTTTGCCAAAGGGATGTAACTTTGACTATCGTCGAAGTGTCATCCGTCACCGTTGAGCGGGGTTGACATTTAATGGTGATGGCCGTAGCCAATAGGATGTAACTTCAACTGTCGTTGAAGTGTTATCCGTCGTCGTCGACAGGGTCGACGTTTAATGGCGATGGCCTTAGCCAATAGGATGTAACTTCAACTGCCGTCGAAGTGTTATCCATCGTCGACGAGCAGGCTTGACTTTTAATGGCGATGGCCTTAGCCAATAGGATGTAATTTCAATTGTCGTTGAAGTGTTATCCGTCTTTGTCGAGCAGGGTCGACGTTTAATGGCAATGGCCTTAGCCAATAGGATGTAATTTCAACTGTCGTTGAAGTGTTATCCATCTTCGTCGAGCAGGGTCGACGTTTAATGGCGATGGCCTTAGCCAATAAGATGTAACTTCAACTGTCGTTGAAGTGTTATCTGTCGTCGTCGAGCAGGGTCGACGTTTAATGGCGATGTCCTTAGCCAATAGGATGTAACTTCAACTGTGGTTGAAGTGTTATCCGTCGTCGTCGAGTAAGGTCGACGTTTAATGGCGATGGCCTTAGCCAATATGATGCAACTTCAACTGTCGTTGAAGTGTTATCCTTCGTCGTCGGGCAGGGTCGATGTTTAATGGCGATGGCCTTAGCCAATATGATGTAACTTCAACTGTCGTCAAAGTGTTATCCGTCATCGTCGAGCAGGCCCGACGTTTAATGGCGATGGCCTTAGCCAATAGGATGTAATTTCAACTGTCATTGAAATTTTATCCGTCGTCGTCGAGTAAGGTAGACGTTTAATGGCGATGGCCTTAGCCAATAGGATGTAATTTCAACTGTCATTGAAATTTTATCCGTCGTCGTCGAGCAGGGTCTTCGTTTAATGGCGATGGCCTTAGCCAATAGGATGTAATTTCAACTGTCGTTGAAGTGTTATCTATCGTCGTCGAGCAAGGTCGACGTTTAATGGCGATGGCCTTAGCCAATAGGATGTAACTTCAACTGTCGTCGAAGTGTTATCTGTTGTCGTCGAGCAGGGTCGACGTTTAATGGCGATGGCTTTAGCAAATAGGTTGTAACTTCAACGACTATCCGTCGTCGTCGAGCAGGGTTGACATTTAATGGCGATAGCCTTAGCCAATAGGATGTAACTTCAACTGTCGTTGAAGTGTTATCCGTCGTCGTTGAGTAGGGTCGACGTTTAATGGCGATTGCCTTAGCCAATATGATGTAACTTCAACTGTCGTTGAAGTGTTATCCTTCGTCGTCGGGCAGGGTCAATGTTTAATGGCGATGGCCTTAGCCAATATGATGTAACTTCAACTGTCGTCAAAGTGTTATCCGTCGTCGTCGAGCAGGCCCGACGTTTAATGGCGATGGCCTTAGCCAATAGGATGTAATTTCAACTGTCATTGAAATGTTATCCGTCGTCGTCGAGCAGGCCCGACGTTTAATGGCGATGGCCTTAGCCAATAGGATGTAATTTCAACTGTCATTGAAATGTTATCCGTCGTCGTCGAGCAGGGTCGACGTTTAATGGCGATGGCCTTAGCCAATAGGATGTAATTTCAACTATCGTTGAAGTGTTATCTATCGTCGTCGAGCAAGGTCGACGTTTAATGGCGATGGCCTTAGCCAATAGGATGTAACTTCAACTGTCGTCGAAGTGTTATCTGTCGTCGTCGAGCAGGGTCGACGTTTAATGGCGATGGCTTTAGCAAATAGGTTGTAACTTCAATGACTATCCGTCGTCGTCGAGCAGGGTTGACATTTAATGGCGATAGCCTTAGCCAATAGGATGTAACTTCAACTGTCGTCGAAGTGTTATCCGTCGTCGTTGAGCAGGGTCGACGTTTAATGGCGATGGCCTTAGTCAATAGGATGTAATTTCAATTGTTATTGAAGTGTTATCCGTCGTCGTCGAGCAGGGTCGACGTTTAATGGCAATGGCCTTAGCCAATAGGATGTAACTTCAACTGTCATCGAAGTGTTATCCGTCGTCGTCGAGCAGGGTCGACGTTTAATGGCGATGGCCTTAGCCGTTTACACAATGGAGATGGTGGCCTTAGCCGTTTACACAACGGAGATAGTGGCCTTAGCCGTTTGCACAGCGGAGATGGTGGCCTTAGCTGTTTACACAATGGAGATGGTGGCCTTGGCTGTTTACACAATGGAAATGGTGGCCTTAGCCGTTAACACAATGGAGATGGTTGCCTTAGCCGTTTACACAATGGAGATGGTGGCCTTGGCCGTTTACACAATGGAGATGGTGTCCTTAGCCGTTTACACAATGGAGATGGTAGCCTTAGCCGTTTACATAATGGAGATGGTGGCCTTAGCCGTTTACACAATGGAGATGGTGGCCTTAGCCGTTTACACAATGGAGATGGTGGCCTTGGCCTTTTACAAAATGGAGATGGTGGCCTTGGCCGTTTACACAATGGAATGGCGGCCTTAGCGGTTTACACAATGGAGATGGTGGGCTTAGCCGTTTACACAGTGCAGATGGTGGCCTTAGCCGTTTACACAATGGAGATGGTGGCCTTGGCCGTTTACACAATGGAGATGGTGGCTTTGGCCGTTTACACAATGGAGATGGTGGACTTCGCCATTTACACAATGGAGATGGTGGCCTTAGCCGTTTACACAATGGAGATGGTGGCCTTAGCTGTTTACACAATGGAGATGGTGGCCTTAGCCGTTTACACAGTGGAGATGGTGGCCTTGGCCATTTACACAATGGAGATGGTGGCCTTAGCCGTTTACATAATGGAGATGGTGGCCTTAGCCATTTACACAATGGAGATGGTGGCCTTAGCCGTTTACACAATGGAGATTCACCTAGGCCAGTCCCTTTATTATATCGGCCTGGAGAGTATGTCGAGTGGGTGATATGATAAACTTGTCCTCAAATACCCCCAGGTGTCCCCTCCGCCGCCTCGTTATAAACCTCCCCGAGAAAACCCAATTGGGACAAAACTCAAGTAAGGGAAAAAGAGTACGACTCGGGAGAGGCCTTTCAGAAATGGAAGTACTTGAGGTGGGCGACGTTCCAGTTGTTTTGGAGTGTTTTTCCTTCCAATATTTCCAACTGGAATGCTCCTTTGCTCGCTGCTGCTGTGATTTTATATGGTCCGTCCCAATTGGTGCCCAATTTTCCTTCACTCGGGTCTTTTGACGCCAACGTTTTGGCTTTGAGGACGTAATCACCCACTTTGAGTGGTCTTATTTTGGCTTTTTTTGTTGTAATACCTTTCGACCTGCTATTTTTGGGCCGTCATTCTATGTGGGCCATGTCCCTTCGTTCTTCGGCCTCGTCGAGGTCTTGAAGTCTATTCATGTCGTTATCTACTCCGATGGTATGTAAATACCTTAGGCTTGGTTCTCCGATTTCGACGGGTATGACGACATCAGTTCCGCAGACTAGTGAGTATGGTGTTTCTCCCATGATGGATTTGGGTGTGGTCCGATGTGCCCACAGCACTTCCGGTAGTAGTTCGGGCCACAACCCTTTGGCTTCTTCGAGTTTATTTTTCAGTATGTTCAGTATCGTTTTGTTGGAAGATTCTGCTTGGCCGTTGGCGGCAGGGTGATATGATGTGGAGAGTATTCGCTTGATGTGCCATTTCTCGAAGAACTCAGTTGTCTTTTTGCTAATAAATTGGGGGCCATTGTCGCAGCTGATTTCCTTGGGGATGCCAAAATGGCATATGACGTTTTTCCATATGAAGGCGATGACTTCCTGTTCGCGTATCTGGGCATACGCACCTGCTTCTACCCACTTGGAGAAATAGTCAGTTAAAACTAACAGAAATCGTTACTTTCCTCGTCCCACTGGTAGGGGACCGATTATGTTGATTCCCCACTTAATGAAGGGCCAAGGTGAGGTTAATGAGTGGAGAGGCTCTCCTGGTTGATGTATCATGGGGGCATACTTTTGGCACTGTTCGCACCTGCGGACGTACTCTGCTGCCTCTTTTTTCATACTGGGCCAGTAATAACCGGCTCGAATGATGCAACGGACAAGGGCGCGATTACCTGTATAGGCACCACAGTGACCCTCGTGCACCTCTTCAAGTACTTGCCTCATTTGGTGCGGCCCTAGGCACTTAGTGAGGGGTCCGCCAAACGTCCTTTTGTAGCGATCGTGATTTATCAGGCTGTATCTGGCTACTTGTACGCGGAGCTTCTTGGATTCTTTTTTGTCGAGTGGGAGTGTCCCGTCCTGCAGATAGGAGACAAACTGGTTGCGCCAGTCCCAAGTCAGATTTAAACAGAGTACCTCGGTGTGATTGATGGCTGAATGGAGAAGGGTGACTACACTCTCCCTATTGATATTTTTGGTGGCTGCGGCCAATTTCGCTAAGCCGTCTGCTTCTACATTTTGCGCCCTAGGGATTTGCTCAAAGTGGCACTCGTCGAACTCATGCATCAACTTGTGGATTTCTGATTGGTATTTTTGTAGTCTCTGCTCCTTAATTTGGTAAGTCCCGGTGAGTTGGTTCACCACGAGCTGGGAATCGCATGAGTCATCGAGCCCCGTATTTGATGGCTAACTTCATACCTGCAACCACAGCCTTATACTTGGCCTCATTGTTAGTCATCTCGGGGCATCATATGGACTGACGAATTATTTTGCCCGTGGGGACTTCGAGAACGAGTCCCAATCCCGATCCCGAGGCATTAGTGGTGCCATCAGTGTAGAGGGTCCAGAGGTCGGTACTAGGGGAGGCACGGATGGCCTCCAGTTCCGCCTCCGGCAATATCTCTGTGCTGAAGTCGGTGACAAAGTCGGCAAGTACCTGCGACTTGATGGCATTTCTTGGGTGATAGGATATGTCGTTCTCGCTGAGCTCTATGGCCCATCTGGCGAGCCTGCCCGACAGCTCAGGCTTGTGTAGGATGCTTCTTAGGGAGAAGGTCGTTATTACTTTTATGGGGTGGCACTGAAAATATGGTCTAAGCTTTTGTGAAGCTACGACTAGTGCCGGGGCCAACTTCTCGAGGTGTGGGTAACGTGTTTCATCATCCACTATGGTTTTGCTGATATAATAAATAGGAGATTGCATACTTTTATTTTCGCAGACCAAGACTGCTCTCAGCGACTTCGGACACCGCTAGATATACCAGCAAAGATTCGCCTGGGTTCGCTTTGACTAGCAACGGTGGCGAAAATAAGTATGCTTTTAATTTTCTCAAGCCCTCGACGCATTTCTCGTTCCACTGCAGCCCGTGATCTTTTCTCAACATGTTGAAAAACTTATGGCACGTATCGGAGGATCGCGAGATGAACCTGGATAGGGCGGCTATTCGTCCTGTCAGCTTTTGTACCTGCTTTTTGCTGTTCAAAGTCTCAAGTATTGCGTCTATTGCCTTGATCTGGTCCGAGTTGACCTCGATACCTCGTTGTGATATGAGGAAACCCAAAAACTTTCCCGAGGCCACGCCGAAGGCGCACTTTTCTGGGTTCAACTTCATCCCGTATCGTTTTAGTATCTCGAAGGCTTCTTTCAGATGGTCGATGTGGTCTTCTTTCTTTGCCTACATCACTAGCATATCGTCGATATAGACCTCCATGGTCTTGCCAAGCTGTTCCTTGAACATTTTGGTAACCAGTCTCTGATACGTTGCCCCTGCATTTTTGAGTTCGAAGGGCATCACCTTGTAGTAATACGTCCCTTGGTGGGTGACAAATGTTGTCTTTTCTTGGTCCTCCTCGGCCATCATGATCTGGTTGTAGCTAGAGTAGGCATCTAAGAAGCTTAGCAGTTCATGTCCTGCAGTGGCGTCAATCAACTAGTCGATGTGGGGTAATTGGATCAAAACTCTCGGGCATGCCTTGTTAAGATCGGTGAAATCCACGCGCATTCTCCATTTCCCATTTTTCTTTTTGACCATGACGACATTAGCGACCCATTGGGGGTACTTTGATTCTCTGACGGACACGTTGGCTAGTAGCTTATCTACTTCTTCACTGACCGCCTCGTTGATTGCGACATTGAACTTCCTTCTAATTTGCCGCGCGAGCGGATATAGTGGGTCGACGTTCAGCTTGTGAGTGGCGATTCGGTATTCTCGGTATATTTGAGTGATAAAAGGCAAATAAATCTGCGTGTACTTACTTGGGTCGCAGAGGCTGTGCCCAATGTCGGATTTCTTTGTGCGGTCGTTGTTGTCCAGTTGGACTGGGTCGAGATCCTCGACCGTCGCTTTGCAGGCTTCTACGACGTCTGGGTATTTGATGACTTCCATCGTTGGGTCGACCTTAGTCCCCGACATGGCCAATTGCTATGCCTCCGCACTTGCTCTTTTCAACTATTTGGTGTGGGCACAGTCTTGAGCGATTCGGTAGCATTCTTGTGCGGTGTGCGGCTCGCCCCGAATGCTAAATACTCCCCACGGGGTAGGGAACTTGATCACTTGGTAGAAGCTTGAGGGGCCTGCTCGCATGGCCTGTATCCAAGGGTGTCCTATGATGGCATTGTAGGCCATCTCTTGGTTCATGACGTGGAAAGTGGTTTCCAGCGTGACTCCCCCCACTAAAACCGGCAATGATATCTCCCTAGAGGTCCGTTCTACTGCATTGTTAAAACCTATCAGTGTTATGCAACGCGGTATTATCTTATCTTCGAGTCTCATTTGCACGAGGACTCTTGGATGGATAATACAGGCGCCGCTTCCGTCGTCAACCATGATTCTCTTAACATCAATATCGGCAATACGTAAAGTTATGACCAAAGTATCATAATGAGGAAAAGACAAACCGCCGGCATCTGACTTATCGAAGGTGATACTTTCTTCGAAGTCGTCATACCGTTCGTAGGCGATTGTTCATTTCAATTTGTGTGTTGTGGTGAAATTTACGTGGTTGATTGCTGAATCATCGCCTCCTCTGACAATCATGTTTATGGTGCATGCTGGCGAAGGTGGTTTCGGCGTCCCTTGGGATTATTCCCGCCCTCGTGCGAAGTTGGTCTTTCCCTTATCGCTAAGCAGCTCTCTCAGGTATCCTTGGTTTAGCATCCTGACTACCTCTTGTCGTAGACCTATTCAGTCTTCGGTTTTGTGTCCTCTCTCCTTATGGAACTCGCACAGGACATTCGACCTCCTTGTGGTAGGATCTGATTTCATTTTCTGCGGCCATTGCACCTTGGTGCCCAGCTTTTCCAGTGCGTACACTATTTCTGAAGGAGACATGCAAAAGTTATGGGCGAATAATAAAGGGGGCATACCTTTTTCATTCTGGAGTGGAACAACATGTCATTGCAATGCCTCTGTGTGCCTCGGCGGTGGTGGATGGGAGAATCTAACGTAGGGCTGATGCCTTTATTTGTTGAAGCGCGGGAGTTGTTCCCATCGCCCGTCGTTGCGTCGATCCCTTATTGTTTCTGATTGTATCGTCGTTAGCCGTTGGGTCGGTCCATTGAGGTAGTCCTCATCCGCTCGTACTTCGGCACAGTAGGCGTTGTGGATCTCTTCCCATGTGGTGGGGGGATATTTCATAAGTCGGCTCAGTAGATTTTTGGTCGCCCTTGAACTATCTTTGTTCAGCCCATTTTGGAAAGCTGCGACTGCCATGCCTTCCGATACATTTGGTAGGCTCATCCTTACCCTGTTGAACCTGGCCAGAAAGTCCCTGAGTCCCTCTCCTACGGTTTGTCTGACAACAAAGATATCGTTGACCCTGGCCTCTGCTTTCTTTGCTCCTGCATAGGCGGTGGCGAACTTATCCGCCATTTCTTCGAATGTTGATATTGTCCTTGCTGGTAGCTGAGAGTACCATGTTAGGGCCCCCTGTCAACATTTCTCTGAACTTTTTCAGCAATACAGATGGTACTTGTTCTTTTGACAAATCGTTTCCCTTCACAGTGGTCACATAGTGGATCAGCTGGTCTTCAGGATCCGTAGTCCCGTCATATATCCTCAAGTAAGGTGGCATCTTGAAGGTTTTCAGGATCAGGTGAGGGGCAGCCTCCTCGTTGTACGGCTGTTCGACGAATCTTCCTACGTCGCATTTTGGCAATAACTTAGGAGCACCAAAATTTTTGTCTACTCTTTCCTGATGTTCTTTCATTTTATCTCGAAGTGCCTAGTTCTCATTATCCATTTCTTCCATCTTCTTAAGGATGGCTGCGAGTGCACCATCGTTGGCTTGGACATCGATGTGGGTGTTATTTGTTTGTATAATATCTGGTTCACCGGTGGTAGCGGCGATGTCTTCCACTGACAGATTTCTAATGTTGCTTTGGGGTGACTTTTCAAGCAAGCTACCCAGAGTGTTCATCAACCACTCCTCCATTAGTTTCTTGACCCTCGGGGGTGGTGTTTCTTTGACTGCAGATGTGGAGGCTCCTTTTTCGTGCAAGATTGTCAGGTCTACAGATGAAGAGGGTGATATCTCTCCATCCGGTGCACTAACATGTGTTGTACTCAAGATGTTCTCTCTGCTGGCCTCGTTGAGAGGGCCTATGAGATTGGCTGTGACGCCTGCTATTGCGTCATTTTCTGCCATTTTTGGCTTCTGTAGGGTGTGGAGAACGGTGGTTCGTTGTTCTTTTTTGATATTGTAGGTGCAAACTATGATTTCGATTGCCGAAATCCTCACAAACGATACTATATACTTTATACTTAATAAGTGAAAACAATCAAAATGAATCAAAGGTAGATCGTAATCGAATATAATGAGACCTAGAATATGTATTATATTTGTTATTGCTTCAAATAGATTGGATATTCGAGAGAGAGAGAGAGAGAGAGAGAGAGAGAGAGAGAGAGAGCCTATTTAATAAAATTCAAAATCCCCCCTTTACAACATTGAGATCCTCCTTTATATAATAGGAGATCCTCCTTGAAATAATAAAATAATACAGAGATTGGCCGCGTTCCTTCGAGGAGACGACGAGACCGGTGATACACTTCACTCCGACATTCTTAGGTCATGCCCTTACTTCGGTTATCATATATTTATTGGTCATTCCTACCAATGTGGAGACATAATTGGCAGAATTTGACCCTATACAAGTTATATATTGTTACCAAACAAAAATATTGGAAGCAACTGTAGATAAAAATCCACATACGCTCTGGAATTTGATGGATATGTCACCATCAAAGTGATATAGATTGATCGATGGATGTTTTAGAAGCATTTAACGTCATATCATTGATATGACAATACTAGACCATCCAAGAAAAAAAAGAAGGTAAAATGCCACTAAGTTTAGTGCAATATAATTAGATGCCAGAATGAAAGAGGTTTTCCTGTTTATAAATTGATAGAATGAAACAAATTTGATGCGACTGAATTTATGTAGTCTTTCTCCAAGTTTGCGAGGAAAAAGTTTGACAAGATTGTAAGATGCTTTTTCTTTTAAAGCTCGACGGCAAAATTTTTTATTTTGTGCTTCGTATAACTTATATTAATTGTTTGAGGCTTCTTTTTTGTCTCACAATAGTATGGGTAAAAATTGTGTGGGGTAGCCACTATTTAAAGCGGTATTTACTTTTTATTCATCATTTTTAATACTGAGCAAAACTAGCCACTATTCTATTAAAATTAATATAAAAGACTGAGTTACCCTTTCTTCCATTGCATTTCTCCCCAAATGCTTCTCTCTCTCTCGGTTCGATGCATGCCTGTGTTCATAGATAAGCCTTGTAACTTTGAAAATCACCTGCCTACTTGCAATGGCGATTTCTAATTCAACAAGGTCAACGTCATTATATTAGTGTTAAATTTCCTGAAGTATACGCCATTCTTCTTACCAGTAGAATCATCTTCATCATCGACAGTAGTGTAAAAATGTTAAGTATATATTCTGATGCATTGAATTTGGACTCTGAAGTTCTGTATTTGGTTTACATGATTAATCCCTTTTTTTAATGCATTTTTTTTGGGTTTAAATCAGGTTTTATAAAAAGACACAAGAAAAAAAAAAGCAATCGTGAGAAGATCAACCGATGTACTTTTACTTGAATTCTTCTGAGAACGCATTGAATGAGTTCGAAAATATAAAGTTGAAAAAGCATCGAAACGTAACTAAATATAATATAATTTTAATTTTATTTCACAATTGTACGTTATTATCCTTATTGTGTGTTTCATTTAATTTATTTTGCGGTAAAATAAATTAAAAATTAAGGATAATAGGTCCTGAACTTAGGCAAAGAAGCCCAAAAGTTAAAGGCAATAGGTCCTGAACTTAGGCTAAGAAGCCCAAAAGTTAAGGACAGACAGTCCTTAACTTACAGTTACAAGTTCAAAAGTTAAGGACAGACAGTCCTTAACTTACAGTTACACATTCAAAAGTTAAGGACAAACAGTCCTTAACTCACAGTTACAAGTTCAAAAGTTAAGGACAATAAGTCCTTAACTTACAGTTACACCTTCAAAAGTTAAGGGCAAGCAAGTTCAAAAGTTAAGGACAATAGGTCCTTAACTTTGACTTACAAGTTCAAAAGTTAAGGACGCTTGGTCTTAAATTTTGAGTTTCAAGTTTAAAAGTTAAGGACATGTAACCTTAAAGTCCTGAACTTAGAGTTCCAAGTTCAAACGTTAAGGACATGTAGTCCTGAAGTCCTAAACTTAGAGTTACAGGTTAAAAAGTTAAGGACATGTAGTCTTGAAGTCCTGAACTTAGAGTTTCAAGTTCAAAAGTTAAGGACATGTAGTCTTGAAGTCCTGAACTTAGAGTTTCAAGTTCAAAAGTTAAGGACATGTAGTCCTGAAATCCTGAAGTTAAGGAGATGAGCATAAGGGTATTTTCGTCCGGGCAGTTAAAGTTTATTAAACCAGTGGCTAAAGACAAAAGACATTTAAAACACTGGCTTTAAAATAAAGACATGAGCTGTTAGTGGCCATTTCTGCACATCGCCCTTTATGGTCCCAAAATTTTTATGGACCCAGATGTGTAAAATATGGGTCCACAAATATGTGAGATCAAAATAGGCCTCACACAACTAGTGTAAATTGTGTGAGATACAAAATAAAATCACTCCTGAAAGGCATATTAAGAATGAGTCAGAACTACACCTAAAAATCATTCCCTATCTGTGAGTCCGAAACCTAAGGGTATCTCCAACCTTTACCCTATTTTTGGTCCCCAAAATGGGAATTTTCCCATTTCGGGCACAACTTACTCCAACCATTCTGCCATTTTTTTCTCCAAACTTTTTTATATTCTCCTCTCTCTTCTATATTATATTATTATCTTTTATTTCAATTAAACAAATTTTATCTTTTATTTTTATTAATTTATAATTTCCATAATTAAAATAATTCCATAAAAATTTAAACAATATAATTTGTGAGCAATTATTATAGATTAACTAATAATTTAAATAAAAGTGAAATCATTGCGATACAAGATTAATTTCCATAATGTATTTTCAATCTTCACTTTTTAATTTTAGCAAGTCTAATATTTTATATTCGCACCTTTCAATTTTAGCAACATCTAATATTTTATATTTGCACCATTTATTTTTTGAGATAATTATATATTTTTATACAATTATAACTTATAATAAATTAACTTATAATTTTACATAAAAATAATAAATGCATGAAAATTAATTTATCAAAATTATACACCAAAGTTAAGATATAATATTAATATTATAAAAATATTACATAAATATAATTAGGTATATATAAAGAGATAAATTAAAAGACTAAATAATATAATAATAATAAAAAAGTGATGAATAATAACGGGGGAGATGAATAGTGTACCCCCATATTTGAGGGAACACTATTCATCCCCCATTTTGGGGACAAAAATGGGAGAGGGTTGGAGTTAAATTACCCCAAAATTACCTCCATTGTGGGGGATGGGGAAAAGGTTGGAGATGGCCTAAATAATAAATTTTTGGACTCAAAATATCTTTATACAGTCATAAAAAAGTTATCTTTCTAACTAAAAGGCAGTATTATACCGCGCTTTAGTTTAACGATATTGTAGTCGTTAAAGGAAAGCGCAGCATAATACTGCGTTTTAGTAAAGCACAGTATTATACTGCGTTTTCCTATTAAAATATAAACTCTTCTTCTTCCCCGTGACAGAAACCAGAAGGTTTCATTAAATAAAACGCAACATTTTCCA
>MU755680.1:55092-86407 GCA_026770625.1 Nicotiana glauca | reverse complement strand
CCCCCCCCCCCCCCGATTTAAAATAAAAATTTTGAGTGGACCCCACCCGTCACACAAAAAGTAAAGATTGTAGGTCTTGCATATAACCCAAGCCTTCGATTGTTGTGGTTTCTTTTTTTCGGGCTCAAAATTTTAAGTTTCCGACATTTCTAAAAACATAAATCGAGGTATTCCGATTTAGTTTATGTTGAAACTCGTATAATAATGTATATTTGTTTTCTTGAATGTGTTTCCACGTTGTTTTGTGTTTTGTTTGTGATTAAATTTGTATGTTATTTTTATCCGGATTAAATTATTAGTGTTTAAAAAAATAGTTAAAAGTTTAGAAATAATTTTTAATGTTAATAAAAATGTTCATAAATTTCTTTTACTGTTTTATATGTAATTTCGTGAATGTTATGTTCATATGTTTGTTATTTTTATTTACTTTAGATTATTTATTTGCTTAAATAATATTTCCCTTTTAGCCTAGTAAAATATAGAGCCTTATAACGTAGTAAAATATAGAGCCTTTTAGCGTAGTAAAATATAGAGCCTTATAGCGTAGTAAAATATAGAGCCTTTTAGCATAATAAAATATAGAACCTTTTATCATAGTAAAATATAGACCCTTTTAGAGTAGAATCTCTATAGTTTAAGCATCTACTAACTACAAACTCTGTCCAATTACACTTTATAAAAATTAATTATTTAATTTATAAAACAAACATACAGAACTAACAAATTAATATATGCTGTCAAATTAAATATCATGTGTGGAACTCATAGATATGTATACTCTGTCCAATTAAAAATTAATTATTTAATTTATAAAGCTAACAAAATTGTAAAAATATTAAAATTGACACACATAAGAATTCAGGATAGCTTGGTGCTATTGGGCCTCAAATATCAAGCCTGTAACCCATAGATATATACTGTGTCCAGTTAAATAATTAAATATTAATTATTATAACACAAAAAAATTGTAAGAAATATAAAATTGACACACATAAGAATTCAGGATAGCTTGGTGCTACTGAATCTCAAATATCGAGCGTGGAACTCATAGATATATATACTCTATCCAATTTAAAATTAATTATTTAATTTATAGAACTAACAAATAGTAAAAATATTGAAATTGACACACATAAGAATTCAGGATAGCTTGGTACTACTAAGCTTTAAATATCGAGCCTGGAACCCATAGATATATTGTGTCCAGTAAATAATTAAATATTAATTATTATAACAGAAACAACTATGTAAAAATATTAAAATTGACACACATAAGAATTCATGATAGCTTGGTGCTACTGGGCCTGAATTATCGAGCCTTGAACCTATAGATATATACTTTGTCCAATTAAATAATTAAATATTAATTATTATTACACAAATAAAATTATAAAAATATTGAAATTGACACACATAAGAATTTAGGATAGGTTGGTGCTACTAGGCTTCAAATATCGAGCCTGGAACCCATAGATATATACTGTGTCTGGTTAAATAATTAAATATTAATTATTATAACACAAATAAAATTATAAAAATATTGAATTGACACACATAAGTATCGTGCTTTTATGTTAAAAAAAAAGACACACATAAGAATTCAGGATAGCTTGGTGCTACTATGCCTCAAATATCGAGCCTGAAAACCATAGATATATGCTCTGTCCAATTAAATAATTAAATATTAATTATTATAACAGAAACAAAATTGTAAAAATATTGAAATTTACATACATAAGAATTCAGGATAGCTTAGTGCTACTGGGCCTCAAATATCGAGCTTGGAATTCGTAGATATGTACTTTGTCCAATTAAATATTTACATATTAATTATTATAACGCAAACAAAATTTTAAAAATATTAAAATTGGCACACATAAGAATTCAGGATAATTTGGGGCTACTGGGCCTCAATTATCGAGCCCGTAACCATAGATATATACTCTGCCCAATGAAATAATTAGATATTAATTATTATAACACTAATACACAATTAATTTTGTTTATTTTACAGTAGACGACATGGATGTGCTGCCTATGCATCCTGGACCTTTCTCGGATTAGATATTAGTGTTACAGGGCGATCATAGGTCCGCCTACGCATGGGAGGGAGATCTAGTGGAGCAGACTCTCCGCACCAGGAGAGTGGACGACGTGTGGGACTTTTTGAGAGAGAGAACTTTCCATCCCTGCGTAGTCCAGCGCCTCTATAATACAAGCTTCTATAGGATTTTTGAGATTGGGCGGCTACAACTCGACTGGTCTCTGATCACGGCATTGATAGAGTGGTGGCGATCTGAGACACACACTTTTCACCTGCCCATTAGCGAGGCCACCATCATGCTTCAGGATGTTCAGGTTTTATATGGTTTGTCTGCTGATGGACTGGCCGGTGCACTGCCTCAGATATGAGATCAATGACGTGTGCCCAGTATTTGGACTTGCTGCAGCAGTTTACTGGTTTTAGGCCACAAGGTAAGGATGCAGCTAGATGGGCAGTCGCCTTGCTGTTACAGCTATCAGACAACATTTCGACGTATTGCACCCCGACATCACCGGCGAGACAGATGATCTACAAATTCACCAGTACACGAGGTTGGCTGCGCTCCTTCTTTTTGGGGGTGTCTTGTTCCCGAACACTCCAGAAAATCTAGCAAGTATGCGATTTCTACATCATCTTCAGCAACTAGATGATTTACCCGAGTACAACTGCGGTGCTGTTGTTCTCGCTTACCTGTACAGGAGTATATGCTGGGAAAGCATGGGCACCTAGAGCGACATATGTGGTTTTCTGCCGCTTCTACAAATGACAACATATTTAAATACTCTGTTCATTACTTCCAATTCTATATAGTCAAAATGACTCTTAAATTTTCCGTCGATCTTGTATGTTAGGTTTGGGCTTGGGAGCGCTTCCTGCCGTTGCAACCACCTCTACCACCATTACCTCCAGATGTAGCACCTCCGTTACTCCCTCTACCTAGGAGGTGGGTTCTCCGGTGTAGGAACTACCGAGGCGTTGATGCTCATCATAATATCCCCCTTGTCAGGGATGTGTTGGATATGTTGGAGGCCGCACAGGTAAATATGTACCAAAACTTACTTGTTATAAATTTACTTGTGTTTCACATACTCACTTTTATGTTATTATTTGATTGTTCATCTGGACGCCATACAACAACGAGTTGATAGCTGGCCTGCCTGATTGTTGCTCTATCGACCGACTGATTTGGAGAACTTCCGTCCCGCTGATGTACCTCGATGTTGTGGAGTATCATGCCATAGAGCGGGTACCTCGCCAGTTTGACCGTCCGCAGACTATACCGAGGGAGCTTGCATGGAATGCGAGACATTATCAGTGGGATGATAGTTCGAGGGTGGATGACGCATTCGTAGCATGGCTAGAGGCACATGTCCATACTTGGGAGCAGCGAGAGGACCTGATTCCGCCACAACCTTCATAAATATAGGCGGCTACTATTGAGATATTTACATTATGGTACCGCCGTTACACACGACTAATGATCAAGAACCCCGTTCATGAAGCTGGCTGTCAATTCAAACCATACGCCGAGAGGCACGAGGCACTGGTATGCTTTTGTTGGAACCCATACTTAGAAATGTGATACAGCGTTATGTAATTAATATTTTAAATGTTGTGTAGGCTATTGGTCATCATTTAGTCTACCGGTTGGGACATGAGATGCATCAACATGCAGACATTCCTGCAGTTGTTGAGTATGGCCGGTAGGTGGTAGAGCTAGCTCTCTGGACACTGCAGCGAGCCAGAGAGGACGAGAGGTTCGATCACGTGGCCGAGTATGTGGTGCCACAACAGTACCATCGGGGTAGGCATGTCCCATGAGGCAGAGTTCGGGCACGAGCCAGTGCTACCCCACGAGGCAGGGCTATCCCATGAGGTAGGGGTGCCCCACGGGGTCGTGAGGGACGGCGAGGAGGTGGTCCCCAGTAAGGGGGCGTTGAGGCACCTGGTTACCCACCTGTTGAGGAACCTGATGAGGATCTTGGAGATGATCAGCCGGTTATTTCCCTCAACTAGAAGAGCCTTCCAACAACATGCCCTCGTACAACCTTCAGCTGGATTTGCCAGCAATGCAGGTCACCCTGTCAGATCTATTGTTGATCACGCGTACATTCGACGGAGATGTAGAGCAGTTCTAGTGAGACCTATTTACTGCAACTGAGGATCGGCCGACTAGAGACGTGGCTGGCAGGCACATGTTGAGTTTTGGCTCATCCCCGACGGTTGATGCAGATCTATCACAGACGCAGGTATGTTTGTATTACTGTTAAATTTTAATTTTTTTTCCTTAATAATTTGCCATAAGTTAATTTTTAATTCTCTTATTAAGGCTTCATCCCAGCCCATCACGGAGCCCACTATATGTGATGATGAGGATACCACAGATGCTTATACTCAGGATCCCGCCGAGACCATTGTGTGAAAATATTTTTGACTTAACACGTACATTACTAATATACATTTTCATATGCTAAGCTTAGTAATTGTTTTGTAGGTTGCTGACGGACCGATGACCCCTTCTACCGATCCTGCCAGCTGTAGTGGCGATCATGCTGCTGCGCATCCTCACATAAAGAGGCGACTTGATGAGGATGATCCTGATAGTATACCCGGGCGATAGGGGATACGCCTCAGGCCAGCGGCTGCATTGAAACACACAGGTTATGGGAATAATTAAATTTTTTTTGTTTGTATTTTGTGTAAATACTAGATTATGTATATAATTTCAAGAATTTTATTTTAACATAATTTGAACAATAATTTTATTCTGACAGTATAATACAAACACAAACATAGCAAACCTAACACAACATAAATTCAGTACAACTAATGAAAAAATATGATAAGGGAAACATAAAGATACCCTACTACGCTCAACACGTACATGTCATTGTTTAGTCACGACCGCCTAGTATTCTCTGCTCCAACCACTTGAGTTGGTCTTCCAGCTTTTTTTTTCTTCCACCTCCTTGAGTTTCGCCTTCAACTCCGCAACTTCTCGTTTGTATTGTCGTTCATATTTCCATTGCTTCAAACACAAACAATGAAGAGAATTTAACTAGTCTTTGTAGTATTCTTACTGACAGGGTTAATCAATCCATACCTCGAAATTGCAAACAAGTTCATCGGGTTGCCTATAAAACTTGTTCATACACGCCCAGTAGCAGTGTCCAGCTTCTTCCCAACAATCATGCATCATGAATCTTTTGCCGAACTTGCACCTTGGGACATAAAGGGGTTGTTGAGACATTTGTTAAAGCGTAAAGAGAAACCTTGGTTTTATGAAAATATTGCTATTGGTTATTGTTAAGCGCAGAAAATAACTAGAATGCGCCCATTATTTATATGCAAGATTTCGCACAAAATGTAGTATTGTACCGCGCTATACATATTAAACTTTTCTGAAACAAAACAGCTTTTGCGCAGTCGATTCAGCTTTTTTCGGACCAAAAAGACAACACACAAAATGTAGTATTGTACTGCGCTATACATATTAATTGTTTTAAGACGAAACAGCTTTTGCACAGTCGGTTCATCTTTTTTCAGACCGACAAGACAACACACAAAATATAGTATTTTACCGCGCTATACATATTAATATTTTTCTATTGGTTATTATCTTTTATTTTCATATATGTTGCTTTAGTTATTTTCGTCAATTCCATTTTTAAGATAACGACCATTTTAAGAAGCAAATTTTCAAGAAGGATAATAAAAGATGTCTTGATTTTATAGGAATTATTTTTTAATTTTCATATATATTGTTTTAGTTATGGTTGTTGTGCTTTTATCTCTTCGAATATTATGTTATGAAATTTTAATCTTCATATTGGTCTTCTTTACTAACACCAATAAGTTGAATATTGGAACTACCATATCATCATCCAAATTATGGGGTATAAGATGTAACAAGATTGTGGAACATAATTTTATTTGATAGATATTGCAACATACACAAGTACAAACACTTATTACAAAAAATATTACGAAAACAAAAGACTACGTGTATCCTTGATAGTTTGGTACATTCGATGAACTTGCACCAGGAGCTGGATTACCACCGCCACCTACACCAGCTGAAGGATACTTACGACGGTCCTGTCCTATTTGCAAGTAGATGCCACATTACGCGCATAAACGGTATCACCAACATCCATTTGGTTCAGTATACGCGTTCTCTTTTTTACTTGCAGCTTGCGCAAATAGTCCTTGTTACACACCATTTTAAATGATTCCGGCGGCAAATAATGCCCAACACTCAATGGCTGCAACTGCCCACTATATGTGTCTACGTATGCAGCAATACTATATTGCCTATCAATTTCATTGGTTGCCCCTAAACCATCTTGTTGAAAGCACTTCGGGGCATGTGCGCACGGCATGTGGTAGATGGTCCATTTACCACATAAACACAACCTGCTGGCTTCATTCACCGTCTGTTGATTATTCCCCCGGTGTCCGCGGATAGCAGTGCGAACTTCAAAAATACCCCGGTCGTGATCGTACTGTAAAAATTAATGTCAATATGCTCGCCTCTTGTACTTCTCAAATATTCTCATCGGTATTTGCATAAATTGAACACCCCTGTCCATCAATACCGATGCAGATCTACGCCTTTCAATAAACCTCTCCACAATCCTTTTGAATGTCATGCAGACCATGGAAGTGATAGGTAATCTACGCACTGACGTCAAAAAGCCGTTGAATGACTTTGACATATTTGTAGTCAGGGCTCCCCATTGTCTTCCACCATCAGTATGCAATGTCCACATGTGAAGCTCATGTCCCATCATCCAAGTGTTGGTTCTTGGATCTAACTATCGGATCGCTTCCATGCACCTCGTGAATTTTCACTGCAGGTGCTCAATTGCAACCATCCACATTAAATCATGGAAGTCCTTGTCATGATAATTCTTCTGGAAATTGGCCTTTATGTGTCTCACACAGTAATAGTGGTATGCATAGGGTTCCTGCCATTTAGGAAAATACCGTCAGAACTTAAAATACCACCATGCCGATTAGATATAAGACAAATACCTGAACACTATTTGACAAAGTGTTGCTTCAAGTGGTTCAAAAAATGCATCCACGTATCTTCTCTTTCATTGGCACAAATGGAAAAAGCTAGTGGAAATATTTGTCCGTTGGCATCTACTGCAACTGCAATCAAAAGCTTAATATTATACTTTCCATAGACATGAGTACCATCTATGGAAATTACAGGACAACAATACACAAAACTATCAATTGCCGATTTAAATGACCAGAACACATAGTATATATTCGGGTCTATCCATACTCTGGTCACGCCTCCATTCAACAATCGTCCAGGGATTCAAGTATTGCAGTGCGGCCATGTACATGGGTAGAGATGAAAATGACTTATCCCAGTCACAATAAATAATTTGAAATGCACGTTTGCGCCTGAGATATGCCTTTCTTTTGGTTATAGTACACCTATACTCCTGGTGGACGACTGTAATACACTCTTTAACCTTGAACCTAATGGACACTTCCAAGTATGGAATCAAGACAAGAGAAATCAAGTCTACATCTAGGTTGAAGTGGTTCTCATTGAATGTGTCCGTTTCACATATGTGGGTGCTAATATATTTACCCCCTTTCTACAACACTGATTTCTTCTTGCTGGCATGCAACATCCAGTGACAACCCATAAAGTCTCTACGGCATAGCCCTGTGTACCTCCGTAGTTGACTCCCATACCATGATCTCACGGCACTGTCTTACGCGGTAGATTTTTACAGCCCTGATTAGGCGAGCTTTATCGGGGAAATACATGCCCTTTGCCAGCACCACTGGTCTAGACTCATCCCACATTGCTGACCAAAATTTGTCAGCATCCCTTATGAGGGCGTCCAAGTCCGACATACTTGGAAAATTATCAAGGTAGGGAATATTCCGCTCATGACACGGCACGTAAGACTCATACACTTTTGGTCTAACTGGAGGTGGATGAGCATGTTGCCTCATCAGCTCAGGTTCTACATTCACTTCCTCCCCATCATCACCCTCATCAGGGAAGGGTATGTCATCTCCAGACTCATCGGCATTGTTATCATAATCACTATCATCTTTCTAACTCTGCGCATCTGTCAAATCACGAGTCAATACGTTGTCTATAGGCAACTGTGTGAGGTCAAGAACATCAAGTTACTTGTTTTCACTGCACAAAAAGAACCAAATGATAAGCTACTCAACTAGATAAATACTTTACATATAGCTATATCACTTTACTTACAAGTTGTACTGTGTTGACTTTCCATGATGGATATTTTCTTGTTGGTGATGACTCCCGGATGGACCATTGTGGTCCAACACGCCAGAACTATGCATATTCCAACTAGGAGCGGGGTCATAACTTGTAAAATTCATATCCGGGCGGTACCCCTAAAGTAAAAAAATTAATGCAAATCCAATTCAAACATAAAATAAGCATCACTAAAGCGTAGAAAAATTGAAGTTTACTAGTCGTCTTGTGGATTATATAAAGTCAAAAAAGTATTTCCTCGTTGCTCATTCGCCGGTGGTGACAAGTTTAAATCAAGGCAAGCTCTTTCATCAAGAATCTATCCGGCAAAAACTGCTCTAGAATTACCACCTGATGATTGGGGGTTATCCATACTACGCATACCCTCATTATTAGGAACGTCTTCAACCTTGACGTACATTTCCGATAATTTTATTATAATAAATTCCCTGTATTCATCTAAAATTTGCTAAAAATCTCTAAGAGTTCTATCATCTTCGATGTTAAATTCAAAATAATAAGCAAACCCCTACGGAGTCATAGAATACAGAAATCTACCGGTTACTTTAAGGTTCACCAAACATTTCCTCACACTCATTTTGTACGTAGCAACGATACCAATTTATCGTACTTCATTGTGAGCGGTAGTTTAACATGACACTGTAGAGGTGAATTTTACCTCACAGAGTTATTATCCATTACAACCTCACCCCCAATATAATGAAACCCTTATTTTTGACTCTTTAGACATTATAAAAAAAATATTTGATAATAAGAAGAGAAGTATGAACGGAAGTTTGAAGGAAAGTTTTGAATGGATTTTCATAAAATCCTAATGCCTTTAAATAAGGCAAGTCCTAGCTCGGGGTGCGGATTTTTTTATTGTTATAAAACACGATATTATACTGCATTTTATGTATTTGAATTATTGTTATATAAGTTATCCGCAGAACACTTATTGGTGGGCCCAAAAATGAAGTAAAATTCAGTATAATACTGCGCTTTAGTAAAATGCAGTATTATACTATGTTTTACATAAAAACGAATTATTTAGTAAAATGCAGTATTATACTGCGCTTTACGTTAACAGCCAAAATTCTGTTAATGTAAAGCCCAGTATAATTCTGCGTTTTAGGTACAAATGTAACTTTTTTTATAATTGTAAAAACGTAATTCGAGTCCATAAAAGTTGCAAGTTTTGTTTCAGACTCCCCTATTTGTCACATTGCCACTGATAAAGCACGTTTTGCCTCGCATCTCATTTCCCTATATGGTAGTACATTTCTTTAGCTTATAGTAAGAAAATATGACCCTAAGTGTAATGGATATCAAATTCTTTGGAAATATAATTATTGCTAGGATCGAAATAATCAGGCATCATGCGAAAGCTAGTAAAATAAACCTTCAACGACGATAAATCGGATAACAAAAGAGAAATATACCAAAAAAGACAAACATTTAACGTGATTAGGTCAATTTGACCTACGTCCATGGCGGAGATAAGCAATCCACTATATAAAAGAGAGTACAACATATCAAGAGAATAACTTCACACAGAGGCAAACACAAGTGACACACTAACACTTGTCCCGTAATGTTCTCCCCCTAAACACGACTCTCAAATACCATATAGCTACATTGTGGATGCTACTGAATGAGAAGCAAGGATCCTCAATTAATAGAAGTCCAAATATTTTCCTACAAGAAAAAGAGACTATCGAAGTATAAGAGATTTATAATTTCCTTCTACAAGAAGGAAAATCCAATTATGGTAAACATGTTGCCCTTTTTTATAAGAGATAGGAAAATCATATATGGTAAGAAAATTTCGACAACACCTAAAAATTTTCCCCCTTGGCCTAAATTTTTTGAAGAAATTAACTTGATACACCTTATTCTCATAATCTTCAATAAGTCGGATCTCCTAAATCTCCACCGTAAAGTTTGTCTCCAGGTGAGTAGTACTCCGGTCAAATTTTCCAAACAAAAATCATGACTACCGTTAAATAGGTTGCGGCTAGAACTAATCCGCCAAGATGAACCTTTCCTGAACCTTGGTCTGATACCACTTGTTAGGATCGAAATAATTAGGTGTCATACGAAAGCTAGTAAAATAAACCTTGAGTGACGATAAATTAGACAACAAAAGAGAAATATACCAAAAGAGAGACAAATATTTAATGTGGTTTGGTCAGTTTGACCTACATCCACGGTAGAGATGAGCAATTCACTATATAAAAGAGAGTATAAAATATCGAGAGAACATCCTCACGAAGAGGCAAACACAAGTGACACACTAATAATTGTACCGTAAAGTTCTCCTCCTAAACACGACTCTCAAACCCCATATGGATATATTGTAGATGCTACTGAATGAGAAGGAAGAATCCTCAAATTATAGAAATCCAAAATTTTTCCCACAAGAAAAGAGACTAGCCAACTTTCCTTCTACAAGAAGAAAAATCCAATTATGGTAAACATGTTGCCTTTTTCTTTAAGAGATAAGAAAACCAAATATGGTAAGAAAACTAGACAACACCTAACAATTATTGGGATTTTTAAAGGCGTGAATTGGAATTGAAAAAGGCACAATTAGAAAGGGCAAATGTTTTTCCAGAAAAGGCACCTAGTTTGAGTTGTAACTTCCTTGTCACCCATTCATTTGCTATTAATAGATAGACTTTCCTTGAGTATCTTCCACACTATCATAAATGTCAATCCGAACCTCATCACTTGCTTGAACATCATTGTTTGGGATTTCCTCCTCATGTATCACTTAATCATCATCCACAAGTCGCCTTTAAGTTGAGGTGGGTGCATTCTCGTTTCTTTCAGTTATTGTAATAACCTCCATAGCATGCCTCATATTGTTACCACCCTTTGGGTTTAACATCACATCACTTAGTAATGCACCCTTAGAACGAGTATTAAGAGCTTAAGAGATTTTTCCCATTTGAAATTCAAGATTAGGGATTGATGTGTTATGTGATCCAAGTTGGGCATCTGAATCGACATTGTTGAGACTTAATTTTTTCCTATAATATTTTTTCAATGCATGTATGCCTTCAAAAATATGCATTAGAATCAATTGACATTTTTGTTCTTCATAATTTCTCCATTTTTAGGGGTTTTAATTAATTTATCCCAGTATTTTATTTATATAAATAAGTACAAATTGCATCACAAAGGACTTAATAATAATTTGACGGCTTAATATTGCTATTTATATTTATATTAGGCTCAAATTATTGCACAAATAACCACATTTTACATTTTTTGGGAATCGCAATAACTTTGTAATTATAGCCCATGCATGCATTATTACATTACTTTACCAAACAATAACCTTTTATATTTTTTAAATATTAGATAATTATTTTAAAACATATCTAGGCATGAAAATTATTTTTATAATCTGTTAATTATTTTTTAAAATATTATTTTTATCAATTAAATAGATATTTAACAAATAACCCTTTTTATTTCGGACCTTGCCTAATTACATGGACCAATTTCAACCCCAAATCTCTAACACACTAAGACCAGGCCCAAATCGAATCAAAATCCTACCCAAAACCTTTCAATACTGGCCGTTGATCACAAAGATCAACGGCCACCGTTCACTCTTACCATTTTTAACCTGAATGACCCCCAAACCTAATTCATTCTTCCCAAACAGCTACCCTAGAATCCTAATCCTCCCCGTCTCTCTAAGACCTAATTCTAACCCTAGCCGCCGCCACCCAAAATCAGTCCTAATCCCTTTGATTCCTATTCGATCCATGGATTTCCAGGGCTGTTTGAGACTTCTACTAATCTTCTACGTCTCCTAGTTGCTCGTTCTTATGATTTCCTGGAATGATCTCGAAGAGATCTAACCAGATCTGGTTCAATAGAGTCTGTCTATGGTTGTGAGTGTTACTATTTCGATGCTTTTACGATTCAAATCTCTTGTTTGAGACAGGATACTCTTCACCCTTTGATTCTTTCTTCAAAACCCTCATTCAAACACGAATCCATCCAGATCTTTGTAGATATGGAAAGTTTCTTAGTTCATTGTCGATTTTTCTTTAAAGAGTTTCTTGTTTCTTCACTATTAGTCAATTTCTGGCACAATGTTATCTTAGGTTTGATTTCTTTATTATCTGTTGTTCGATCCTTTGCATATTTGAAGTGTTTTCAATTTCCCATGGTTGTTCTTTAATGTTTTTTTTTTTACTTTTTTACTATTAACCGATTTTTAGCACTACGCTACTTTAGGTTTTTGATTTCTCTGATTTCTGTTGTTCGAGTCTATGTATGTTTGAAGTACTTTCTATTTCCATGGATATTTCTTTAAAGTTCTCCTAATCTTCCTACTACTAATCAACCCTAATATCTTTCTAATTATCTGGGGTTTCCACTTCCGTTTTTTGTAAAAGGGTTTCTGATGTTTTTATGTTCCGTTTGATCTTTCTTGCATGGTTATGTTTCTGGTCCAATTGTTTGACTATTCAGTGTTTGGTTTGAACCTATTGTCCTTTATTTTTTGAATAATTGAATGATTAGCCTAATTATCTAGGGTTTCATCTGTTTACTAAACTAATTTATTGATCCCTGATTGTTTTCCTTAATGCTGAGTTTTTGAATTGACATCTCTTGTCTATCTATGGGTTGATTGACCCTTTGATTGGTCTCTGATTACCCGTGTTGCCTTATTTGTGAAATTGATACTTGATTTAAGGGTTCTAACCCTAATTGACTGTTAAATCTATTTACTGTGAAAATGGTAAAAATAATTAAATTTGTAAATAGGACTCTAAAAATACGTGATTTATTTTTATGCTAGTTGTTAGAGCAGTTGATGATAGGCGTATGAAGTTTAACGAAAAAATGCGAGCTAAAATGGGGCAGTGATCAAACCTAAAGGCTCATTGTCCGGGCTTCGGACTAGTCGATAGAAGGCCTCGAGGTTGATATCCGGCTCGAGCTCGAGTTATCGGGGATAACCAGGGAGGGGATAACAGTTAAGATATGATTAAAGAAGGCTCTTTATGGCCAATACCAAATGAAGAGAAAGTATGAAAGTGGTAAATGGAAAGAGTGACCTTGAGGAGATGATTTTGAGAGAAAAGAGAGAGACAGAGATATTATTGCTTTAGCGTAGAATCGTTGGGATCGACCGTAGTAGTTTTTTACAAAGTGGTGTGGATACCCTTTATATAGGAGGTGAATCCGGTTATGGTACAACATACAATAATTATGAAAGCATGGACATGGGACGGCTAGACGTGATGCCTCGACACAAGCCCTGGGTAGGCCAGCTCTGTCAGACTTAGCCATGTGCCTTGGGAGTTCCACATTTTGCTCTAGCCTCGATCTTCATCTTCTTTGAGTCGGTCCTCAATGAGATCTAAGGGAGGGGACTTTGTCGCAACTCCATATCCTCGGGGTCTCGAGGTATCCTCCCAAAATGACTTGATTGCAAGAAATTAGGCCCTATGATTTCACCACATACAAATAGTCTCAGCATTTCTTAGAATGAAGCGATGAGAAAACGGCTCTAACACCCGTCCCCTCGAGTTTCTTGTGGTGCCATCATAACGATGACTCAACCTATGGCACGAGCTTTTGTAATGTTCTACACGTCAATGCCACACAAGAGGGGTGGGGGGTGATTTGTGTGGTACCTAATTTTCGCACTAGAAGAACCTGGTTCTTCTAGATGTATATACTATTACTGTTTTCGGAATTAAGAGTGCATAAAATAAAGAACGCATAGATTTTTACGTGGAAACCATCTGGCTTAAAAGGTGAAAAAACCACGACTTACTACTCAGTAGGATTTTCCCAAAATTCTACTAAAATCACTGAGCCAAAACAGCATTTACAAAACTCTTGTAAACCTAAGGATTAAACTCTAATTCCAGTGTGGCAACCAGCCTCAACTTTTGCGACACCTTCAAGTTAACTCTAACTTGAATACTCAAAGTACCTAATACAATTGCTTCTATGAAAGCTGGAAAGGTACAATATGAAACACCTACTGCAATTGAACTAGAATAAGAATAAACACAATAGAATTGGTTCTTCAATCTGGTTCATGTAGCTTCAGGAATGCACACTTGAATCACACATAAATTGCTTGCAAAATTGCCTAGCTCTTTTGCTCTCAATTTAGTTTAAATTCTGCGTATGTGCAATACTTTTAAAAGAGAACAATCATAGTTATTTAAAGAGTTAGTAATCAGAGTTTGATTGAGACTCAATTGCTGATCCTTTATCGAATTCGAGTCCTAGAACAATACAAACTCCAACCCTTATTCTTGATCTGGATTTAGTTCTCTTCACATAAGGAGACTTCATCTCCTTATCCTTTATGCAATCTTTTTGATTAGTTTAGAAGATATTGTTGTTGATCCTTGAGACTTATCTTCTTCACATGCATCTCACACATATAGGTAGATAACCACTATGTCTCACATGCTGGACATGGTCCATGACTGAGTTCATTTTGTCAATCTTCAAAACTTCATCTGAACTTGGGCCAACAAATTCCCCCTTTTTGATGATGACAAACTCTGTTCTTTTACTGCTTAGAGAACCTGTGGAACTCGGCTTAATTATCAACTCTTTAACTTAGACAACTCAACTTATCATTAAGGACCAGGTTTAATCAGGTTATAAATATCACTTTATTTTAGAATACAAAGTAAAGCACAATATCTCTTCCCCCTTTTGGCATCATCGAAAAGTTGCATATAATGTGAATCCCTGATTTTAATTATTACTTATGGACACTAGGCAACTGCAAGTGAAAACATGATTCAGTTAATCAATAATCAACTTCACAAAAAACTTTAACTATTAAGATCAGAAGTTTCATTGAAACAATAGAAAACAGAGCCCATTGTCATTGATTAGGAAATGTTTCTACAAAACAAACCACAAAAAGAAAGAAAAAACATCCAACCATGAGCAACAAAAACAAAGAAAAGTCCCGAATTTGGGTCACTGAGGGGTTTCTAGACTGGTTCCAAGATAGGAACTGGAAAACCTAAGGCTTGGAGGAACTAAAGGGTTGGGATTGAAGAAGGTTGAGCATGGTCTGAAGCATCCCTTCACTCTTTTCCTTTTCCTTTTCTAGCTCAGCTTTGAGGCCATGTCTCTCATTTTCCAGTTCAGCAATACAAGTCTGGAGCCTAGCAATTTCTGCATCTTTTGTTCCACTTTCTTGAACCAATGTCCCAACCTTGCTATTCACAGGAGTCTTCATAGATCAACCAGTTTCAACTGGGGTGGCATGCACTGGATAGTCACAAGCAATAAGAGTCCTGACACCAAAGTGCTCCTAGTTTGATGCCATTTCCCACTTCTTTAAAGGCACATTTAGCCTTTTCCAGAACAGTCGTCAATAGGAACCCATATGGTGTGGCATGAGCTTTGGAGCCATTGATGACTCTATCCAGTATTCCTCTTACGAGGCACTCCATGCGGACCAAGTCCATGTAATTGGCAGTGTGCCTTCTCTCCTTCCTTGGCAGCAAGCATTTGTTCACAAATTCAAATAGCACCTTGTGCTCAGCCTTCATCTTACTCTTCTGAACAAACCTAGCTTCAGGCACATCTTCAGCAGTTGTAGAATCACAAAAGTTTCTGGTAATTTGGAGTACAGTAGGAAGAGAATCCAGACAAGGCAACCTTTGCCTAGTGTAATCATCATATCCCACACTGGGAATGTCTAGAATCTTACCAAGTTTAGGTGCATCAAACTGCACCTTTACCCCTTTCACTATGCTGGTGACAACTTCATTCTTGACAGTGGCATTGGCCATGAACTCTATCAGCTCCTTCCTGGCCAATTTCCCATCCAATTGAAGGACCATGTCCTTCCATCCTTGTGCAGCTAGAGCATCCACCAATCTTATCATACCTGGCTCCTCCAGGTCTTTCAATAACCTGCCTTTCAAGATCATTCTCCTGCCAAAAATGGCAAATCTATCCTGCTCTTTCTCAGACTCCTCCTCTTCTTTATTCTCCACTCCATTCCTCTTCTTCAATAATTTTTTTTTATTTTCCCTTCACAGCAGACCTATTTCTTTTAGCCAACAAGGACTCTACAGATACAGGGACAGACGATGACTTCTTGGTCGAAGTCTTGGAACTCTTTGGGTTCGGTGGTGGAACATTTTTAGTTGTTCCTCTTTCCTTATGGACCAGTTCCATCTCTTCTTCTTCTTCTGCTGCAACCTCAACACTCTCCACAACTTTTGCCTTTCCTTTTTCCCTCTTTTTCTTCCTGCTTTCTTTCAGTGCTTTTTGCAACTCTTCCTCACTTTGTTTGACCCAGCTTCTAGTAGTTCTTCCCTTTGGTAATGAAGGGACAGTAGATTTAGGAGATGACACTTTGCTTTTCTTTGCGGGCTTAGAAGCAGTTGGAGCATTTTGGGAAGAAGCCTTGCGCTTCTTTGTATCATAGCTAGCCCCAACATTCTTTAGGTTGTCAGCTAGGGTTTCTTCAGCAGATGAACTAGGTGCATCTTATTGCTTATTCAAATGAACGAGACCTTCAGGAGCCTCACCGGAGCCACATCCCCCTGACTTGTTTCCACTCTCCTCTATCCCTCCACAAATAGCAAGAATTTTGTCTTTCTTTGTCTTTCCACTTCTACTCTACTCACCCTACTTTACATCTCACATAACCAACCAACACAAACCTATTATCCACCTTTTGTACTACATCAGAAAATACAAAGCATATATTTACCTCACCAGGGGTTTCTTGATTTTTGTAAGTGTCAGAAGACCCACGTTCTTCTCCTTCGCTTGCAGAGATAAATGTTTCAGACTCAGAACTTGAGTCATATTCTTTAGCAAGGCTCTCTTTCTTCCGGCTAGCTTTCAACTTTGCATTTAGGGTTGTTCTCAGAGAACCAGTAGCAACAGTTTTCCTTGCCAACATTTTCTACCGGCGAAACCTAGGTTTGGGGTTGTCACTAGGGGATGTAGATGAGGATGTGTCTGAGGGAGACACTGGTGGGGGAGTTCCAGGGATATATTGAGGGTTTGTCATGGTGAAGAATTTCTGGAGAAGTTTGGAAATTTTGGAGAGAAAGAGGATGATCAGAACTTTAGAGAGATTAATGACGGTTATGGACTACAAATGAGTATGTGGAGTGTATTTAAAGAAGACTATGATTAAATGCAGTAACTGCAGCCTTTTTACAGTAGTCAATCAGGAGTCTAATCACTTTAGAACTCTGGTCTCTTAGTGATTAATAGGTAACGCTAGTTTTTAGGCAAGAATCCCGTTTCCCTTATAATTTTAGGAGAATGAAACTGGTTCAATGCTCAACGGATATAATTTTTGGGAGTTTGGTGCAAATAGGACTTCTGCTCATGATTGGAAAATTAATCTTTCTAATTGTAAAAATTATAGAAACATACCTGAACTTTCTCATGAGCATATACTGATGAACCAGGTTCTTCAAGTAGAACTTCTCTTGATTATGCCTCAAATATCATAATAGAAAAAAAACTTTGTAAGAGATCAGCGAGTCAATATAAACACATTTCACACGAGTATATTTATTAGAGTATGAGACTGAGTAGAATTAGTCTAGATATTTACATTAAGTCAAAACTTCTAACCAAAAGATTTTTTTTTTCATTGCATTCTGAACTGGTTCCTTTTTAGGTGATCTTAATCATCCCTAATTTCAACCTGTTCCTTTCAAAGCTTTCCCTATTCAGTGCTTTAGTAAAGATGTTAGCTATTTGGTTGTCAGTTGCACAAAATTCTATTGAGATTAATCCTTTCTTATAATTATCTCTCAAGAAGTGGTGTCTAACATCTATGTGCTTGGTCCTTTTATGATGAACAGGGTTCTTTGTCATACTTATAGCACTAGTATTATCACAAAATATTGGTATGCATCCCACATCAATTCCAAAATCTACCAATTATTGTTTAATCCATAGTAATTGAGCACAACAAGAAGCTGCAGCCACATACTTAGCTTTAACAGTAGATAAGGCTACTGAGTTTTGCTTCTTGGTAGCCCATGATACAAGACATGAACCAAGGAAGTGTGCCATACCTGAGGTGCTTTTTATATCCATTAGGAAACCTGCATAGTCAAGTACCAAAGACACAATTCAATAGCGCCTTTCAGATATCTCAATATCCTCTTGACAGTAGTCAAGTGAGACTCTTTTGGATTTGCCTGAAAACGAGCACACAGCCCTACACTGAAAACAATGTCAGGTCTAATGGCAGTAAGATACAAGAGTGAACCAATCATACCCCTATACAACTTCTGATAAACTGATGAACCAGGTTCATCAATATCTAATTTAGTGGCAGTTGCAATGGGTGTGTCTATTTCTTTAGAATCCTCAATTTTCAACTTTTTGATTAGTTCTTTTGTATACATCTGCTGATGAATCATGGTTCCATTTTGACTTTGTTTGATCTACAACACTAAGAAGAATTTAAGCTTACCCATCATGCTCATTTCAAACTCACTTCCCATTAGTTTTGAAAACTCTTTGCTTAGCTTGTCAGTGGTGGCCCCAAAGATTATGTCATCAACATAGATTTGCACAAAAATAAGGTCCTTACATTTTTCCCTTAAGAATAAGGTACTATCTATTTTACCTCTCTTGTAACCATGCTCCAGCAGGAATTTTGACAATCTTTCATACCATGCTCTTGGTGCCTGTTTGAGTCCATAGAGAGCCTTGTCCAGCTTTTACACATGCTCAGGACATTCTTTACTTTCAAACCCTGGGGGTTGTCTCACAAACACTTATTCTTTTAAATAGCCATTCAGGAAGGCACTTTTGACATCCATTTGATGAAGATTTAATTCCATATATGCTGCAAAGGCCATGAAAAGTCTGATTGCCTCTAATCTTGCAACTGGGGCAAAAGTCTCATCATAGTCTATTCCTTCCTCTTGGTTGTAACCTTGGACCACCAACCTTGCCTTGTTCCTTGTAACAGTTCCATCTTCATCAAATTTGTTCCTAAAACCCATTTACTACCAATAACTGATCTGCCCTTGGGTCTTGGAACTAGGTGTCAAACTTGACTTCTTTCAAAATTGTTTAGCTCATCCTGCATTGTATTCACCCAATTTGCATCCTGCAAAGGCTCAACAAAATTTTTAGGTTCAATGATATATAAAAAAGCATCAAAAGCACACAGATTCTTTAATTGTGATATGGTTTTGACTCCAGATGTTGGATCAGTGAGAATATTCTCAATGGGATGAGAACTTTGGTACTTGTGAGGTTTCACAACAACCTGGCTTCTGCTGGATGTTTCAGCCTTTTGCTAAGAAATAGGTTCATGAACATGTTCCTTCAAGGAGTTTATTTCAATTCCTCTTTGATTTCTTCCCCCTGTCAGGTTGCTCTATATGGAAGAACCTGTTCCATCACTTGTTCCTTCAGTTGGTTTCACTTTGACTTGAGCTGATGCTTCAGCCAAGTCTTTGACCAGTCCAATGGCTTCATCTTTATGTTCCTGTCTCTCAGAAAGAATGTTAGTTTCATCAAATACTACATGCACACTTTCTTCTACACATAGAGTTCTTTTATTAAACACCTTATAAGCTTTGCTATGTGAAGATTATCCCAAGAATACTCCATCATCACTTTTGGGATCAAACTTTCCTAGGGAGTCTTTTCCATTATTGTGCACATAGCACTTGCAACCAAATGCCCTAAGATGAGATATGTTTGGTTTTCTCCCTTTAAGTAACTCATAGGGAGTTTTCTCAATAAGAGGTCTAGCCATGCATCTATTGATTATGTAGCATGTAATGTTTACAGCCTCTGCCTAGAAACTGTGAGGTAATTTACTAGAAAGCAGCATGTTTCTCGCCATATCCTCCAGGGTTCTATTCTTTCTTTCAACTACTCCATTTTGCTGAGGGGTCCTAGCGGCAGAGAAATTATGATCTATACAATTTTTATCACAAAATTCAGCAAACTTTGCATTTTCAAATTCAGTTCCATGATTAGACCTAATGGATGCAAGTTGATTTCCTAATTGTTTATGAGTTTTTCTAACAAAAGTAGTAAACATTTCAAATAATTCATCTTTAGATGTCCGAAATAGTACCCAGGTAAATATAGAATAATCATCGACAAGTACCATTATATATTTCTTTCCACCTCTGCTCATGGTTCTTATTGGACCATAAAGATCCATATGAACCACTTCCAACGTCTTGGACATACTCACCATTTTCTTGGATTTGAAGGATGATCTTACCTATTTCCCTCTTGCACATGCCTCACAAACTTTGTCTTCCTTGAACTTGATATTAGGTAACCCTATCACCAAGTCCTAGGAGACTAATTGTGTAGCTGATTTAGACTGTCATGACCAAGTCTTTTGTGCCATAGGAGGGGATCATTAACTAACACACTTAAGAAAGTGAGTTCATTTTCTGAAAGAGTTGACAAATCTACAATGTAAATATTGTTAACTCTTTTTCCCTGCAAAACAATCTTGTCAGTTGTAAGGTTAATCACAAAGCACTTGGTAGACGTGAAAGCCATATGGTTACCTCTGTCACATAATTGTGACATAATTATTAAGCTATATTTAAAGCCATCTATCAGGTAGACATTCTCTATGGAATTAGAATCTATTTTGCCTACCTTTCCTACCCCAATGATCTCACCTTTCTTTCCATTACCAAAGAGGGTACCTCCTTTTAATTCCTCAAGTAAAAGGAAGTGGTCCTTGTCTCCAGTCATATGTTTTGAGCAGCCACTATCCATATACCATATTTGGCTCCTCCCTTTCACTTAGACCTGCAAAAGGAAATCAGGGGTTAGTCTTAGGAACCCAAACTAGTTTGGGTCCCTTTCTATGGTCAAGAGGATGAATCAGATTCTTTCTTGCCCAACCAGGCAGCTTGTGTTTTTCTTGAACAAAAGCTTTGTTCTTTTGAATGGCTTTTTTTTTTTGTATTGCATTCATTTTTGTAATGGCCACTCTTGCCACAATGTGTGCAGATTTTATTCTCAGGAAGTGTGAGGTACTTGCTTTTAGGGTCACATTTTGGAGCTTGAGTCCCATAGCCAAGTCCTCTCTTGTTGCTATTGTGATGCTCTTGCAACCAGGAGAGTGCATTAGAAGCCTTATTCCACTTGCAAGTTCTGTCTAGTTCATGTTTTACCTTTCCTGGATATTCTTTTAAGACTTTGATGAATTCATCTTTCTTGTATAATTCCTCTTTCATTTTTCCCAAATTTTCTTCTAGACTGAGATATGTGTGATCAACTTTCTTCTTTCTTGTTCCTAATTTCAGTTTTAAGTTTTCAGACCTAAGTTCTAGGACACTGTTGTCAAGTTCAAGAACCTGTTTCTTCAACTCAGCATTTTTGTTATCACTCTCATTTGACCTAGACTCTAGACTTTTATATTTTGCTTTTAGGATCACACATTCCTTAGACAGAACTTCCTTCTCATTATGGATTATCTCAGACTCATCAATGAAGTCTAATAATAGTTCAACCAGCCTTTCTTTAGACAAGAATTTAATCTTGTTTTTGAGATGAAGAATACTTACCTCTTGTTCATCATCTGATTCTCCGATGGCCATTAGTGCTTGCTCCTCCTCAACTTCATCTTCTGAGTCTTCATCTGAAGTTTCTCCCTAAGCAGAAGCCATAGCCTTGGTTGAACCTTTGTTTCGTTTTGGTTGAACCTGTTCCTTCTTCCTGTTCCTTCGTTCAGCTCTTTCTTTCTTCCACTCAATTTCCCATTAAGGGCAGTATTTTGATAATGTGATCAGTCTTACCATACTTGTAGCAACCCTCATTAACCTGTTTCTCCGAAGCTCTTGTTTTGTTGAAGGTTGTACCTCTTGAAAAACCCTTTCCTCTCATAAGGTGCTTTTTAAATCCCTAGTGATCATAGCCACTTCATCATCTTCCAGATCTGCACCTTCAACAATTTTGAGAGCTAATCGTCTCTCCTTCTTGGGGGTATCCATCTTCATGGTTTGTCTCCTCATTTCATAAGAAGTTAAATTTCCAATTAGTTCATCAAGTCTAAGGGTAGCAATATTCTTGGATTCCTGAATAGCAGCGATTTTGCTTTACCATGTGACTAGCAGGACCCTTGTCAGAATTTTCTTAACCTTGTATTCTTCAAGGATAATCCTTCCAAGAGACTCAAGTTTATTTGTCAAAGTGGTGAATCTAGTATACATCTCCTGGATAGTTTCTCCTTCCTTCATAGTAAAGTTCTCATATTGAGAATACAGAAGTGTTCCTCTTGATTTTTTCACTTGAGGTGTTCCTTCATGAGCCAGTTGCAGAGTGTCCCATATTTCCTTAGCAGTTGTACAACAATGGATCCTACTGTACTCATCTGGTCCTAGTCCATACACAAGCCCTTTCGTGGCCTTAGCATTTTTCTCCCACTTCCTCAGGTCCTCAGTAGTGCAGTCAACCCTTGTCTTTGGCACATCAATTCCTTCATCATTCTTCTTTGTGGTTGCTAGGGGACCATTAGTGACTATGTCCCAAAGTTCATAATCTTCCCCTATAATGTGATCTCTCATTCTGTTCTTCAACCAAGAATAATATTGACCACTGAAAAGTGGAGGCTTGGCAGTGGATTGCCCTTCCCAGTTCCCAGGTGGTGCACTCATTGTTGATCTCTTCCTAAGGTGTTAGCCTCTTCAAGTATAACCTTCTCTGATACCAATTGATGTTCTACACGTCAATACCACATGGGGGGGGGGTGATTTATGTGGTACCTAATTTTCACACTAGAAGAACCTGGTTCTTCTAGATGTACTTACTATTACTGTTTGCAGAATTAAGAGTGCATAAAATAAAGAACATAGAGATTTATATGTGGAAAACACCTGGCTCAAAAGATGAAAAAACCACGACCTACTACTCAGTAGGATTTTCCCAAACTTCCACCAAAATTACTGAGCCAAAACAACATTTACAAAACTCTTGTAAACCTAAGGATTAAACCCTGATCCCAGTGTGGCAACCAGCCTCAACTGTTGCGACACCTTCAAGTTAACTCTAACTTGAGTACTCAAAGTACCTAATACAATTGCTTCTATGTAAGCTGTAAAGGTACAATATGAAACACCTACTACAATTGAACTAGAATAAGAATAAACACAATAGAATTGGTTCTTCAATCTAGTTCATGTAGCTTCAGGAATGCACACTTGAATCACACATAAATTGCTTGCAAATTCCCTAGCTCTTTTGATCTCGATTAGTTTAACTTCTCCGTATGTGCAATACCTGTAAAAGAGAACAATCATAGTTATTTAAAGAGTTAGTAACCAAAGTTTGATTGACACTCAATTGCTGACCCTTCATCGAATTCGAGTCCTAGAACAATACAAACTCCAACCCTTATTCTTGATTCGTATTTAGTCCTCTTCACATAAGGAGACTTCATATCCTTATCCTTTATACAGCCTTTTCGATCAGTTCATAGGATATTGTTGTTAATCCCTGAGACTTATCTTCTTCACATGCATCTCACACGTATAGGTAGATAATCACTGTGTCTCACATGATGGACCTAGTCTATGACTGAATTCATTTTGTCAATCTTCAAAACTTCATCTGAAGTTGGGCCAACATTTTGTGATAACCGGCACATCCCATAGACTTGTGTTTTTGACATTATTCACTGCACTATCATTTCCCACTCTCCAAGGTGAAAGTATTGCTGTCGATTAGATTCTTGAAGGATGCAGTAATTGTGTCTGCCAATAAGTCTTCCAAAGGCCTTGGTGATTGCGTCGCTATCCCTTATAAATGCGAGCATTCTAGCGTTGTTTTTGTATCGAAGGGACTCATCTACTTATTCACCCTTTTGTCTTTACCATCCTCCTCTATCGTTGATCATCATGTTTGGAGCTTGCGACCTCAAGGTCATTTGGAAGCACTACTGTAGGCTGTGTCGTGGCTTCTTGCTTGAGCTTCCCTTTGTTGAACATGATTATGCCATTCTGTTGCTGCTATGGTTTTTGTTACGTCTGCTGTCACTGTCCATGTTTTCTCGAGATGATGACATGCGAGGATCAGATTTCCTTGCTCGTAAAAGGTTCTTAGAATTATATACCGCTGCTCAAGGGGGGGCTTGGATTATATCACCGGTGCTGACCTTCATACCCTGGTTCGATGTGGCGCTCTGCTTTAAGATGGTAGCTTACATGACTCGATGCTCCAAGAAGTGAATTCTAAGTAGCCGTGCAAGCGAAGCCAAGGCTCTCCAGGTCCACCGTCTCTCCGTGGTCTCTTGCCCAGTGAGGGTCCTCGACTTTTAGCAGGATATGTCATTTTTTCATCTATCCCTGCTCCTTGGTTTATCCTTGCAGATATCAGTATGGAAGGCCCGGGTAGGGCTTCTAAGGATAGGGTGCTTTTGAAAAATATTTTTCTTTTTTTTGAAAGGAAAACCATGAGGTCGGGTACCGCCTCAAACTCTATGATAGCACTGAAGGCTTTTCGAATCTAGACTTTATTTTGATGGAGGTCCTAGAGGTTAGGCACCACCTCGGGGCTAGAGATAATACTGTTTGCTCCTTGGAGAATAACTTCTTTTTGGTGGAGGTCTCTAGGGTCGGGTACTACATCGGGATATGCATCGAAGTTGTTGGCCTCCCCGGGCTTATCCTAGATAGGCGAATCATTGTTGTTTCCCACATATATATGGGGTGGCTCTTTCTTCTTTAGAAGATCCCATTATTATAAATAGCTATCCTTCTGCCTTGGCATCGGGTTCTTTGTTACCTTAAGCGCAAAAGTGTTAGTGTTGATCCCTGCTTCTGTCTGCCAATTCTACCATAGCCATGGCTGCTACTTCAAGGCCGACCCAGTAGGGAGGGGAGAGTTCCAGTCCTAGTGCTCAGTATCTGCAGGAGTTTACTCAGAAGACTATGTCTTCAATAAGAGAGGAAAATCAGGAGATAGCAAGGAGATACAGCGGATGGGGCGAGGGGGTAGCGTTGAAGGCGCTTTCCCTGGATGAGTGTATTACGAACCCTGCTGATGGTTTCATAAATGTGTACTTATACCCTTTTGCACTAGGCCCCCTGGATAGGGTCATGCTTGATTTCTTTCTGAAGTATCAGATTACTTTAGAGTAGATACATCCATTATTTTGGAGAATAGTGCTGATGATGAGATTCTTTGCAGAGAAGGCTGGGCTTGAATTCACGCTTAGCCACCTCGTCAGGCTGTACCGACCCTTTCATCATTGAGGCCACACCCTTTGTTGTTGATGATAAGGAATATGGGGGTCAAGAGTGTCAGTCAATTTGTCTGGGTTTGGAAGGTTGACGTTATCCCCGTGGAGCTCTTGCCTTTTCCCGAGGGATGGGATTATGCGCGTGAGTGGAGTGTCTCAAGATTTCTTAGATTCACTTATAGCGAAAGCTAGTTTAGTAAATGTGTTTCCTCCTTTCCTCCAGCAACTTCGTGGTTGCTAGGCGAAGTTCCTGATTTACTTGGCTAGGTCCGGAGGTTGGCGACCCATTAGACCTGCGACGAGCGTAGGTGGCGAGCTATGTCCCATGGCAGATGGGAAGCGAAATACCAAGGTATGCGTGTACGCGGCTTTTACCTTGGTCTTCGTATATTTGAGATGACATTTTCCCCTTTCTTTTGTACTGGCTTTACCATTGCATATATCGGGCGGTCTTTTGGAGCGAGGTTGTGTTCCTTCGGAGAGGGTGAGTAATCATCGGCCTTCGATCCAAGGGATGATGGTGATAAAAGGGACTTACACTTACAGTGCGATGTAGCTATTAGTGGGGCAAAACGGTCCCGTGCCTTCGAGGAAAGAACATCTCCCAAGCCTGCTATTCCTGGAGTCCTTAGTTCTGGTGCGGTGGCTTCTCCGAGCGAATATGCCTCAACTGAGGTTGGTTCTTCCAAGGCCGAAGGGGCTAGACCAACAGGAGTGTGCTCGGCCTTCAAGGAATTCCTCTGGCTTCACTTCGTGGTGAGTTTCAGCGTAGTCCTTCTGTATTTCGTGTCTTCCCTTCTTTATTAAGTTTTTCTTCTGCAGGCCTTTGATAGGCCCAGGTCTGAGCTATTCTATCATGGGGCTAGGCTTCAGAAAGCTCTGGATGAGGGTGAGTCCCTTAGGCTCCTCAGCGAGGAGAATGAGGTTGAGTTGATGCTTTGGCAATACGAGGCGTACCGAAGCTCGAATTATGAGAGCTATTTGATGGAGCAGGTAACCTCTAGTGGTGCACATATCGCCTTTTTAACCCTTAAGGTTAATCTCTTTGCCTATCTTAGTTGCAGAAAAAGATGGAGGCCCTGGAGTAACTTAGGGACGAAGCTGACCGGGTTAGGATTGCTTACGGTGAGCTGAAGGCTCAAGTGCAGGCTCAAGCTTCAGAGGAGAAGGGTTATTTGGCTAAAGTTCCCGCCTTCAAGGTCCATCTCCGCTTGGCTGGTGACAACGCTTTAGTTCAAGCAGATATGGTCGCGAAGCTCGAGTCTGAACTCTTGAAGGTCAGGGCTAAAATCATCGATGCTTGGGCTGAAGCAGCATTGAGTCGGCCTAAGGCCGATCAGGAGATGGTGATGCATTTGAAGGATGCAACTGACACCCAAGCCGAGTTAAAGAGGGACGTCAACCATGAAAAGAGGATCGAGGAATATGTTCGTTGCAAATCCCGAAGAGAGGTACTTGAAGAGGATGGTGCCATGGTTTTTGTTCTCCTGGAAGAGCTAGCTCGAGTGAGGGCAGACGAGCGTGATGCTCGGTCATTTCTTGCCGACATTGCAGAGAGTGAAGACAAGGCTGATTGGTCGTAATGCTCTAAACGGCGCATAGATTTTGCCATTTTGTATGCAATATTCGTAAAACATGTTTGTAGATGGAGATCGCACCTTTAGCGTATGTGAATAAAAGAAAACCTGAAGCTTTTATTTCTTTTGTTTCCCTTTATTCATTGTTTTTGACCAGGCGGGCTGCTTACGGGAGTTTGGCGGGAACCCTTAGATTCGTAGTACAACTTCGAACCTTATCAGGCAGGACCGGAGGCTCTTTCATGCTCGGTTAAGTGCAGTTTTTAACGCAAGTTGGCATTTAGAGCTCTTATGCTTTGCCTAGCTATTTTAGGTTTAGTCTCCAAGTTAACTTTTGACTCGAGCATACCTGACATTCAATCTCCTATGTCCGCATGGTCGAACGACAATGGCTCTTATGCCTTGTCCTAGGGAATTTGTATTTTAACTACTTTGGGTTCAGTCTCCGAGTCGAGTTATGACTCAAGCTTTATTGACCACCAAGTTTTTTGTTCCTGCACGGGCGGATGACGATGACGCTTATGCTTCAGGTCAAAGTTACCGTCTAGGTATGCGACCTCGAGGTTCGTTTGGCTGGCGACTATGGGTCTTACGCTTTTTGCCCTTAGGCATATATAGTTAACTATTTTGGACCTGGCCTCCGAATCGGGTTACGACTTGAACTCATTTTAATCTTCAAGTTTTCAAAATTTTAGCTTGCTACAATAGCTCTTACTCTTTTGGTCGTTGCGACCTTTTAGTGTGTGGCCCTATGGCTCGTTTGGCTGGCGACTATGGATCTTATGGTTTTGCCCTTAGGCATTGTTGAAATGTTTTTGCCTTACCCATCTTCGACTCTGGAAGAAACTTAATTTCAAGTCGTTAGCGGCAATTTTTGAGCACCTCGGAAGGTGTTTATCTCATAGGCTGAGTAGCTCAAAGCCTTGTGATTTGGAGCTGACTTGGTCAAAGCTCGTTTGCCTGTTGAGGGGAGCCTGTTTTAACTGGTTCTTTTTGAAGTAGATTCAAAGTAATGGCCTGTGATTTTGTTAGCGACGGTCAGACATCCTTGAGTCGCGTTAATTTGGCTGGTGTAGCCATTTTGACGGAAGTCATATGTGTGTGGCTGGAGCCATTTTTGATCCCCGAGTGATAGTTTAGGCGTCTATATCAAGGGTATCCCCTTTCGGGAGTCTTATAAATGCGACGTATAGCCTAAAATTTGGGACTGAGTTTTATGCCTATAGTAAGGTCTTACAAAATTTTCATGCCTGTTGAGGTCTTACAATTTTTGTTATTATGTAAAATAGATCTGGCTAGAGCGAGTCTGCCCGTTCGATGTCTCACGGCCTCGTATTTTCCAGTGTATGGCTATTGAAGATAATCTCCGAATCATCGAGTTTTCTTTAGCTCGAAAATCGTTACTCGTGAGCTCGGAATTGCCTCATTGGGGGCCGTATGAGCATGGAGTTCCAACTCTGATGTCGTGCGGGTGTTGAATCATTGATGCTAAGTCTCCGAGTATTTCGGGATGTATTCGATAGGGGGAAGGGGTGGAATCCTTGCCGTGAGTATGCAAAATTTATCTTTTTGGGAATACGAGATGTTGCAAGATATTCTTTAATTGATTGGCGTAAATACATGTTGTTTTGTTGCCCTGAGCTTGGCCCACGTGGGTATGACTCCTTTGACCATCTGGCCGGTACATGATTTCCTATTGTAACTCAGTCTTTTGTTCCCCCGCCCTTCCGAGCGGACATCCTTCAAGGGGGTTGTCCTCCATTGTTCGGGGTTGATTGCAAAAAAAGTCCTGCGAGCTTGATGGATCCTCCTTAGGAGGCACGTTGCTCTGCTGAGAACCTTGTTGGCGAGGCCTTCTTCGAGGTAGAAGTCCGGCCGATGGGAAAGAGTGCCACGGGCGCCGTTAAGGCCTTGAGATCTCTAGGTAGAGTTAACACATCCGAATGCCCTGGCCGGGTGTCTGCATACGGGTTAGTGTAAAATAACGAAGGAGGGAGGTAGTTTTACCTTATCGCGGGACGTAAGGCGACGTACCGAGGTCCGATACGTCCCTGCAATTTTGGAGTGAGGACTCTAGTACAACCCTCCGCTTGTGTTTAATCGGGCTAGGCCAAAGGCATGGTTCGCTTACCCCTCTGACTCTTTTGGGAGTGGAGATATTGGTGCCAGTGATACGTTATATGATGCAAACTTTCCCCTTGCCACATGTTGCTTTCTATCGATGGTTCTAATTCTGTACCTTACGTGGGATTTCATCTTTTTGGCAAATGGGGGATGTCTGAATGAGGTGTTCGTGCCTTGCACCTCCTTTGATGACATGGAACTTGAAGTTTCAGTTCGGGCCAGCCGTGCTGAACTGACAGAATGGTCTTTTTCCTTGTTGTTGCGATTGCCGTTTGGAATATGACAAAGACTCGAGAGGCGGGCGCGATTCGACTTGGCGGTCCGAGCTGCCCTATTATCCTCGGCGCACCAGCGTTGGTCGAGCCACCCGAATTCATGAGCACATGTTTTAGTTGAAATAGATCAAATGAGGAAGAAGGTTAACAATGCATCAGCGTGAGGCCGAGGCAAGGTCTTAGTGTCCCTTTTACCGAATGTGAGGGTGTCCTCGGGAATATATCCCCGGATCTATTTTTCTCCGGTGACGAACATTTTTATCTCCTTTTTATGAGTTCTTGGAGAGTGTCGTCGCTCCTCCACTATTGTGGAAATACGTCGCGGCTCATTTGTTTCGCTCTTCTTGTCCGTCTTCCTTGCTCGGAACTGAACTCGAGCCTGATCACTCGACAGTTCTTGGCGGTGATTTTATTGAGTAGCTTGGCTATTTTCCTCCGGAGCTGGTGGCCATTTTTGGCCCCGTGGCCATTCGTGTTATGCAGTTCACACACCAAGCTACGGTTCCTTTGAGGTGAATTTGGCTGAATAGGTTCGGGCCATCTGGTGTATCTGGTTTCGCTGATGGTGAACATGTTTGATACAACGATCTTGAAATTGTATCTTGATGGGAGAGGCACCCTTGCTGGCCTTGTGTACCCATCAAATCTGTCTCTGTTAACGATTCCTTGAGGATATTTTACTCGATCCATTTTCTGATCATTGCGAGGTATATTGCGTCAGAGCGTTCATTCTATCTACGGCGTACGTGTGGTATCTTTCGCTATTAGGCATCGGTTTCTTTACCAGGATCCTATTTGGGTATACTGAGCTCGAGAGGGCACCCGACTAGTCGTCCACGACCCTGATTTGCCACTGATGCCAGGTGTGGGCATCCGACTAGGCCTTCGCTGGATACCTGATCATGTTTTGTTTTAACTGCATTGAAATCGTCAGGCTTGGTTCATTTAGGCTTTGAGTGAAGGCCTATACTGCCTAGTCATCTGAGACCGGGGGTAATACTATTCATTCCATATGGGAATGAGATGCAAATTCTCACAACATTTCATTCCCCCTTTGTTCGATCTTTGATCGTCGGGCCTTCTCGCTGTTGCTTTGATGGCACTGGCCTGTACCTTTATAAAGGAACCCGGCGGTATGGTAAGTGAGTTTATGGGGTTGGGCACTAGGTTATGACGCCTCATCATGTCCCCTTTCGAGATCGTTTATCTGAACCTCTTTAATAAGACGGACTCGATCTCATCGTCTTTTGGGTCATTGCCTTTTACCACACACGTACATGTCATGATGTGTTCATTGGGATCTAAGGTCTCGTTGTACTTAGGAAGTTATGACATTCTAAACTTTTTTGGAATGGGTTCTGGGGATTCTTCCTCGGGGAATGGCTATTGTACGAGCTTCGACAAATCTATACCCTTTAGGACCGGGGGCGAGCCCGGGATTTGGTATGCTGTGAAGTTGTAAGATTCGACCTTCTTATCATTGGCTGCTATCATTTTCTCGGCTGGCTTGATCCTTTTGTTGAGGTCCTCCAGCATTTTCAAGATGGCAGGATCGGTTATCGATCCGTTGCTGCTCGATCTCCCTGGTGCGTGTTCGGTTGGGGGGTGGTTTCCGGTACTACTGTGCTAAGAGTCTTCGGGTGGATTTGCAACTGAGCGATAACAAGCTGTTGTGCCTGTAAAATTTCAAATATAACATGAATACTAACTTCCTGTTCTTCCCGTGATGGGGTGATGTTCTAAGCGTCAGTACCATACGAGGGGGGGGGGGGTTGTGTGGTA
>MU755680.1:15631-54236 GCA_026770625.1 Nicotiana glauca | reverse complement strand
AAAAAACCACGACCTACTACTCAGTAGGATTTTCCCAAACTTCCACTAAAATCACTGAGCTAAAACAACATTTACAAAAACTCTTTGTAAACCTAAGGATTAAATCTAATCCCGTTGTGGCACACAGCCTCAACTTTTTCGATAACTCCAAGTTAGCTATAACTTGAACACTCTAAGTACCTAATACAATTGCTTCTATGAAAGCTGAAAGGTATAACTTTAAACCACCTACTACAACTGAACTAGAATGAAAGAAAGATACAGTAAAACTGATTCTTCTATCTCATTCAAGTAGCTTCAGGAGTGCACACTCAAATTTCACATAAATTGCTTGCAAAATAGCCTTGCTCCTTTTCTCTCAATTTAGTTTAACTTCTGCATTTATGCAATACCTGTAAAAGAGAACAATCACTATCATTTAATAGGTTAGTGATCAGGGTTTGATTGGGACTCAATTGCTGATCCTCTATCGTAGTTGAGTCCTTTGAAGATCTCAAATTCCAACACTATGTTTATCCTGTATTGTGTTCTCTTCATATAAGGATACTTTCTCCCCTTATCCAATATGCAACCTTTTAGATCAGATCAAGAGGTATTGCCACTTGATCAATATGACTTATCTCCTTCACATGCACCTCACATGTATAGGTTGATCATGACTATGCTTCACAAGATGGACTTGGTCCATGACTGAGTTTATTTGTCATTCTTCAAAACTACACCTGTTCTTGGGACAAAAAATTCCACATTTTTGATGATGACAAACTCTATGCTTTTTACTGATTAACCATCAACACTAAACTTAGAAAATTCACTTATCATCAAGGACCAGGTTAATTAGGTTATAAATGTCACTTATTTCAGAATAATGTGTAAAGCACAACTATCTTCCCCTTTTTGGCATCATCGAAAAGTTGCATACACAATGTGAATCCCAGATTTTAATAAATACTTTTGGCAATAGGTGCAATTGCAAGTGCAATTGCAAGTGCAATCATGGTGCAATCATCAGTAATCAAATAAACATATTTAAACTATCAAGGTCAGAATAATCACTGAACTAGAGAAAACAACAATTGTCATTGAGAGAGATATGTTGCCACCAACAATCCACAAAAAGAAATAAAAACATTCAAACCATGAGCAAAAAATAGAGAAATCCCTAATCTGGGTCACTGGGGGTACTAAAACAAGTTCAGGAGACCAAAACTAGGAGTCCTAAGGCTTGGAGGAACTGGAGGGTTGAGTTTGGAGAATATTCAGCATGTTCTGAAGAATTCCATCATTCTTCTCCTTTTATTTGGCAAGCTCAATTCTGAGACCATCCCTCTCAATTTCCACTTCAACCACACGAGCCTTGAGCCTAGCAATTTCAGCATCCTTAGCTGCATATTCTTGAACCAGAGTCCTAACTTTGCTTTTGATAGGTGTCTTTAGAGATTACCCAGGTTCAATTGGGATGACATTGACTGGATAGTAACAGGCAAGAAGATTTTTGATGACAAAGTGTTCCTTGCTCGAGGCCATTTCTCATTTCTTCAGAGGCACATTAAGCCTGTCCAGAACTGTGGTTAGTATGAAGCCATATGGAGTAGCATGAGCCTTGGAGCCATTTATGACCCTGTCTAGCAGTTTGATAATGAAAGCAGGCAAGTAGATTTGCTTTCCTCTCATCAGGAACTCCATTAGAACCAGATCCATGTAGTTAGCAGTGTGCCTTCTCTCCTATTTGGGCAATAAGCACTTGTTGACAAATTCAAACATAACCTTGTGCTCAGGCGTCATCTCACTTTTCTGCACAGCCCTGGCTTTATTCACCTCTTCTGAAACAGAAAACCTATTGGTGATTTCAAGGGCAATAGGAAGGGACTCCAAGCATGGCCACCTTTGAATTGTATAGTCATCAAAGCCTTCAAAGGGTATGTCCAGTATCTCTCCCAGTTTCTCTACATCAAACTCCACTTGGACTCCTTTCACCAGGCTACTAACAACTCCATCCTTAACAACAACATTGGCCATAAATTCAATCAGCTCATTTCTGACAAGCCTACCATCCATCTGAAGGACCATGTCCTTCCGTGCCCGAGCAGCTAAAGCATCCACGAATCTCATTATCCCTGGTTCCACCAGGTGCTTCAATAGTCTACCTTTTAAAATCTTTCTTCTACCAAAAATGGCAAGCTTGTCCTGTTCCTTCTCAGAATCATTTTCTTCTTCTCCACTCCAGTCATCATCATCAAAAACTTTAGTTTGTTTGGTTTTCGCTGCATATCTTGTCCTCTTAGCTAGTGTGGGTTCAGCAGCCACAAGCACAGAGGAAGACTTCTTGGAGGAAGTCTTGGGCTTTTTAGGCTTGGGTGTAGGAACCTCCTCTGTTGTTGCCCTTTCTTGATGAACCAATTCCATCTCCTCTTCCTCAATAACCTCTGAGGATTCTACAAACTTTCCCTTTCCCTTATCCATTTTTTTTTTACTTTCTTCTAAGGCTTTTTGTAGACCAGCTTCACTCTGTTTTACCCTGCTTCTTGTGGCTCTACCCCTAGGCACTGAAGAGGCAGTAGGTGTTGGGGATGAAGCTTTTCTTTTCTTGGAAGGCTTGGGAACATTTTGGGCTTTTGTTGTGGGTGTTCTACGTTTCTTTGGGTCATAGCTTGCCCCGACCTTTTTTAGTAGATCAGCCAGGGTTTCTTCACTAGATGAAACTGGTTCATCTCTCTGTTTGCTCAGATGAACCAACCCCTCAACACCTTCCCCAGAACTACTTCCTCCTGACTTCAGGCCAGTAGCTTCTAACCTTTCATGTTCAACCCCACAAATAGTAGGTACTACACTATTCCCAATTCCCCTCTCTTCACCACATGCAACCTCTCTCTCTTTTTCTTTTTCATAATTCTTTTTACCTCCACTCCTACATTTCTAAGGCAATTCAACATCCCTAATTTGTCCAACCAAAACAAACCTAGTCTCTAAGTTTTCAATCACCGATGAACTTACCTCAGTAGGAGATTCTTGAGTCTTTTCAGAGTCAGAAGACACATGTCCTTCCCCCTCAGTCGCTGATTGATAGGATTCAGACTCAGATCTAGAGTCAAAATTTGGAGCTTGGATTTCTTTCATTTTTCTTGCTTTTAGCCTTTCATTTAAAGCCTCTCTCAAAGCACCAGATGCTGGAGACTTTTGAGCAAGCATTTTCTGCCTTCGTAGTCTAGGTTTTGGAGATACACTGGGGGAAGTAGATGAGGATGAATTTGAGAGAGATGGTGGTGGAGGAGTTCCAAAATTTTCTTGTGGGTTAGACATGATTGTTGATTTCTTGAAAGAATTTAGAAAATTTGGAGAAGAGGGCAGGTAATAGTGAAGATGAGTTATTGACGGTTTGGAGCTATGATGAAGGTTGTAGAATTGATGTGTAATTAAAGGGGATTACACATTTAATAAGTAACGACAGCTTTTTGCAGTGATCAAATAGGAGTCTAATTAACCTGAAATTCCAGATTTTGAATAATCTATTTGGCTTCCCTAAATATTAGGCAAAAATTACGGTTTAGAGTTCTAGATGGACGGAACTGGTTAATGATTGAAATATTAATCTTTCTAATTGTGTAGAGTATAGAAAACATACCTGAGCTTTCATATGAACCCATACTGATGAACCAGGTTCTTCATTTAGAATTCTCTTCAACATGTCTTAAATTCCATAATAAAGAAAATTTTGTAAGAGATCAGTGAGTCATAAAAACACGTCACAGGAGTATACTAATTAAAGTATGAAGTTGAGTAAGAATTAATCTAGATATTTACACATATTTAGAATTCTTAGCCAAATTGTTTTTTCATTTTTCAAATTTTTTTTAATTTTTTTTTCATTGTGCATTTTGAGGTGGACCTATTAGGTGATCTTAATCATCCCTAATTCCAACATGTTCTTCTCAAAGTTTTCTCTACTCAGTACTTTAGTGAAAATGTCAACAATTTGTTTATCAGTAGCACAAAATTCTATGGAAATCAATCCTTTCTCATTGTTATCTCTCAATAAGTGGGGGTGTCTAACATTTATGTGCTTAGTCCTCTTATGATGAACAAGGTTCTTTGTCATACTTATAGCACTAGTGTTATCACAGAATATAGGAATGCAACCAACTTCAATGCCAAAATCTACCAGCTACTGTTTGATCTACAGCAATTGAGCACAATAAGATGCAGCAGCAATATATTCAGCCTCAGCCGTGGATAAGGCCACTGAATTTTGCTTTTAGTGGCCCATGATACAAGACATGAACCAAGAAAGTGAGCCATACCTGAGGTGCTTTTCCTATACACAAGGAAACCTGCATAATCAGCATCAACATATCCTACTAGATTGAAATTACTACCTTTAGGATACCAAAGATACAAATCACTAGTGCCTTTCAAATATCTTAGTATCCTCTTGACATCATTCAAGTGAGATTCTTTTGGATTAGCCTGAAAGCGAGCACAAAAACCTACACTGAAAATAATGTCAGGTCTGCTGGCAGTAAGATACAAGAGTGAACCAATCATACCCCTATACAACTTTTGATCAACTGATGAACCAGATTCATCAATATCTAATTTAGTGGCAGTTGCAATGGGTGTGTCTATTTCTTTTGATTATTCCATTTTAAACTTTTTGATTAGCTCTTTTGCATACTTTTGCTGATGGATCATGGTTCCACTAGGACTTTGTTTGATCTGTAAGCCTAAGAAGAAGATAAGCTCATCCATCATACTTATTTCAAACTCACTCCCCATTAGTTTTGCAAAATCCTTACTTAGCTTATTAGTAGTGGCCCCGAAGATTATGTCATCAACATATATTTGTACCACAAGGAGATCCTTACATTATTCCCTTAAAAATAAGGTACTGTCAATTTTACCACTTTTGTAGCCATGTTCAAGTAGAAATTTGGGCAGTCGTTCATACCATGCTCTTGGAGTCTGTTTGAGACAATATAAAGCCTTGTCTAATTTGTACACATGATCAGGACATTCCTTGCTCTCAAACCCTGGAGGTTGTTTCACAAACACTTCTTCTTTTAGGTAGCCATTCAGGAAGGCACTTTTTACATCCATCTGGTGAAGAGTGAGTTCCATGTGTGTTGCAAAGGCTATGAGGAGTCTTATTTCCTCTAGTCTTGCAATTGGTGCAAAAGTCTCTTTATAATCTACGCCCTCCTCTTGGTTTTAACCTTGGACCACCAGTCTTGCCTTGTTTCTTATAACTGTTCCATCTTTATCTAGCTTGTTTCTGAAGACCCATTTTGTGCCAATAACTGATCTGTCCTTGAGTATTGGAACTAGATGCCAGACTTGACTTCTCTCAAACTGATTGAGTTCATCTTGCATTGCAGTCACCCAATCAGCATCTTGCAAAGCCTCAACAACATTTTTAGGTTCAATAAGAGATAGAAAGACATCAAAAGCACACATATTCTTTAATTGTGATCTAGTTTTGACACTAGATGTTGGATCAGGGATTATGTTCTCAATGGGATGAGAACTTTGATACTTGTGATATTTCACAACCATCTGGTTTCTACTAGATGTTTCTCCCATGTTCTATTGTTGAGGAACAAGATCATGAATAGGTTCTTTTAGAGAATTTGTCTCAATTCCTCTTTGATTAGTTCCCCCTATCAGGTTGCTCTGGATGGAAGAACCTCTTCCATAACGTATTCATTCTTTTGGTGCCTCTTTAGCCTGTGCTGAGAATTCAGTCAAATCCTTTACCAATATAATGGCTTCATCTTCGTGTTCCTATCTCTCAGAAAGAATGTTAGTTTAATCAACCACTACATACACACTTTCTTCTACACACAAAGTTCTTATATTGAATACTTTATATGCTTTTCTATGTGAAGAATATCCCAGGAATACTCCCTCATCACTTCTGGGATCAAACTTACCTAGGGAGTCTTTTCCATTATTTTGCACAAAGCACTTGCATCCAAATTCCCCAAGATGGGATATATTTGTTTTTCTCCCTTTAAGTAAATCAAAAGGAGTCTTCTCTACAAGAGTTTTAGTCATGTAGCTATTGATAATGTAACATGCAGTGTTTACAGCCTCTGCCCAGAAGCTATGGGGTAGTTTACTAGAAAGAAGCATAGTCCTAGCCATGTCTTCAAGAGTCCTGTTCTTTCTTTCAACTACTCCATTTGTTGAGGAGTCCCAGGGGCAGAATAGTTATGATCTATACCATTTTCATCGCAGAATTCAGCAAACTTAGCATTTTCAAATTCAGTTCCATGATCAGACCTAATAGATGCAAGTTGATTTCCTAATTGTTTCTGAGTTTTTCTAACAAAAGTAGTAAACATGTCAAATGCTTCATCTTTAGATGTTAGAAATAGTACCCAGGTAAATCTAGAATAATCATCAACAAGTACCATTACATATTTATTTCCACCGCTGCTCACGGTTGTCATTGGACCACAGAGATCCATATGGACTAGGTCCAACGACTTGGTTGTGCTTACCATTTTCTTGCTTTTGAAGGATTGATCTTACCTGCTTCCCCCTTGCATAGGCCTCACAAACCTTGTCTTCCTTGAACTTGATGTTAGGTAACCCTATCACCAAGTCCTTAGAGAGTAATTTGTTTAGCTGATTCAGACTGGCATGACCAAGTTTTTTGTGCCATAGGAGGGGATCATTATCCAACACACTTAGGCATGTGAGTTTATTTTTTGAAAGAGTAGAAAAATCTACAATTTAAATATTGTTAACTCTTTTCCATGCAAAACAATCTTGTTAGTGGTAAGGTTAATCACAAAGCATTTAGTAGAGGTGAATGCTACAAGGTTACCTCTGTCACACATCTGTGACACACTGATCAAGCTGTATTTCAAGCTATCTATAAAGTAGACATTTTTAATAGAGTGGGAGTCTATCTTACCTACCTTTCTAGCCCCAATAATCTCACCTTTCTTCCCATTTCCAAAGGATACATTACCTCCCTTTAAGGCCTCAAGTGAAAGGAACTCGTTCTTGCTTCTAGACACATGTTTTGAGCAGCCACTATTCATGTACCATATTTGGCTACTTCCCTTAACTTGGGCCTGCAAAAAGAAATCAAGGGTTAGTTTTAGAAACCAAAACTAGTTTGGGTCCCTTTCTAAAGGCAAAGGGATAAGTCAAATTCCTTTTAGCCCACCCAGGCAACCTATTTTTCTTTTGAACAAAAGCTTTGTTCTTTTGACTGGCCTTTTATTTTGCATTACATTCATTTTTGTAATGGCCAGTCTTGCCACATTGTGCAGATTTTGTTCTCAGGAGAAGTGAGGTACTTACTTTTAGGATCCTACTTAGGTGTTTGAGTCCCATAGCCAAGTCCTCTTTTGTTGCTACTGTGATGTTCTTGTAGCCAGGAAAGTGCATCAGAAGCCTTGTTCCATTTGCAAGTTCTGTCTAGTTCATGTTTTACCTTCCCTAAATCTTCTTTTACGACTTTTATCTGCTCATCCTTCCTGTACATCTCATCCTTCATTTTTTCTAAGTTATTCTTCTAGAGTGAGATGAATGTGATCATCTTTATTCTTACTTGTTCCTAGTTTCAATTTTAAGTTCTCAGACCGAAGTTCTAGGACATTGTTGTCAAGTTCAAGAACTTGTTTCTTCATCGCAACATTTTTACTGTCACTCTCATTAGCCCTAGATTCTAGATTCTTGCACTTGGCTTCTAGGATTACACATTCCCTAGACAGTTCCTTTATCATATTGTTAATTATTTCAGACTCATCAATAAAGTCTAGCAATAGTTCAGACAACCTTTCTTTAGTCAGGAATTTAATCTTGTCTTTGAGATGAAGGACACTTACCTCTTGTTCATCACCTGATACTCTGATGTCCATAAGTGTTTGTTCATCTTCTGAGTCGTCATCTGATGTTTCTCCCCATATAGAAACCATAGCCTTTGTTGATCCTTTGTTCTTTTTGGGTTGAACCTGTTCCTTCTTCCTATTCCTTCTTTCGGTCCTTTCCTTCTTCCACTCAATTTCCCATTGTGGACAGTTCTTGATCATGTTATCAGTCTTACTACATTTTTAGCAACCCTCATTGGTCCGTTTCTCAGGATTCTTAGGTTTATTGAAGGTTGTACCTCTTGAAGAACCCTTTCCTCTCATCAGGTACTTTTTGAAATCTCTAATGATCATCGCTACTTCATCATCCTCCAGATCTGCACCTTCAGCTATTATGAGAGCCAGACTTTTTTCCTTCTTGGGTACATCCATTTTCATGGTTTCCCTTCTTAGTTCATAGACAGTGAGGTTTCCAATCAGTTCATCTAGCTTGAGGGTAGCAATGTTCTTTGATTCCTCAATAGCAGTGAATTTGCTTTCCCAAGTCACTGGTAAGACTCTTGTCAAGATTTTCTCAAACTTGTCTTTTTCAAAGATAATTCTCCAAAAAATTTTAAGTTCCTTTGTTAGTGTTGTGAACCTTGTGTACATCTCCTAGATGGATTCTCCTTCCTTCATACTGAAGTTCTCATATTGAGAGTATAGCAGTGTTCCTCTTGATCTCTTTACTTTAGGAGTTACTTCATGAGCCACTTGTAAAGTGTCTCGTATTTCCTTTTTAGTAGTACATCTTTGAATCCTACTGTACTCGTCTGGACCCAGTTCACTCACAAGCCATTTCTTGGAATTGGCATTCTTCTCCCATTTCTTCAAATCTTCAGCAGTGCAATCAACTCTTGTCTTTGGCACATCTACTCCTTCCTCATTCTTCGTTGTAGTTGCCAAGGGACCATCAGTGACTATGTCTCAGAGTTTATAGTCCTCTCCTATGATATGATCTCTCATCCTATTCTTCCACCTGGAATAGTACTGACCATTGAAGAGTGAAGGCCTAGCGTTGGATTGCCCTTCCCAGTTTTCAGGTGGTGCACTCATCTTGATCTTTTCCTAAGGTGTTAGCCTCTTCAAGGATAACCCGTTTTTATACCAATTCATGTTCTAAGTGTCAATACCACACAAGGGGGAGGGGTTATTTTTGTGGTACCCAATTTTTGCTCTAGAAGAACCTGGTTCTTCTAGGTGTTCTAACTACTACTGTTTGTGGAATAATAAGTGCATAAAATAAAGAACACAGAGATTTTACATGGAAAATACCTGGCTCAAAAGGTGAAAAAACCACGACCTACTACTTAGTGTGATTTTCCCAAACATCCACTAAAATCACTGAGCCAAAACAACATTTACAAAAACTCTTTGTAAACCTAAGGATTAACTTTAATCTTGTTGTGGCACACAACCTCAATTGTTGAAGCAACTCTAATATAGCTATAACTTGAACATTGTAAGTAGCTAATACAATTGCTTCTATGAAATCTGAAAGGTACAACTTCAAACCACCTACTACAATTGAACTATAATGAAAGAAAGACACAATGGAATTGATTCTTCTATCTCTTTCAAGTAGCTTAAGGAGTGCACACTCAAATTTCACATCAATTGCTTGCAAAATTAGCTTGCTCTTTTGCTCTCAATTTAGTTTAACTTCTTTGTTTGTGCAATACCTGTAAAAGAGAACAATCACTATCATTTAATAGGCTGTTGATCAGAGTTTGATTGGGACTCAATTACTGATGTTCTATCGTAGTTGAGTCCTTGAAGATCTCAAATTCCAACACTATCTTTATCCTGGATTTTGTTCTCTTCATATAGGAAGACTCTCTCCCCTTATCCAATATGCAACTTTTTTGATAAGATCATGAGATATTACTGCTTGATCAGTATGACTTATCTCCTTCACGTGCACCTCACATGTATAGGTTGATCATGACTGTGCTTCAAAAGATGGACCTGGTCCATGACTGATTTCATTTGTCAATCTTCAAAACTTCACCTGTTCTTAGGCCAACATGGGTTTTTTTGGACTTTTTGTTGATCGCCATATTGTATGCTTCAGTCGGAGTGTGGACTTCTTGTTGCGCGTCTTGCGAGCCCGCGTTCGCTAGGATCAACCCTTGTGCGTTATGGAGATCCTGTGGTGGCGTGTCAATGACTGCAACAACCACACCATTTTCCCTGTTGTTTTTGAGGTTGTCGTTCTCAACTCTATTCACCGAGCCAGACATTTCGACCTGAAATCAAAAGATCTTGGACAAGAAAAAGTGTGAAAGATAACTTGCATTTGTGTGGTGAAGCCAGTAAGAAAATATTCACTATTATTTTTAGCCCCACGGTGGGCGCCAAACTATTTACCGAGAAAATAGTAACAATAATTAATTTTGTATATGGGACTCTAAAAATACGTGATATATTTTTATGTTAGTTGTTAAAGCAGTTGATTCTAGGCGTATTAAGTTTAACTGAGAAATGCGACCTAAAACGGGGCAGTGGTCAAACTGAAGGGCTCACTGCCCGGGCTTTGGATTGGTCGATGGAAGGCCTCTAGGTCGATATCCAGCTCGAGCTCGAGCTATCGGGGATAACCAGGGACGGGATAACAGTTAAGATATGATTAAAGAAGGCTCTTTATGGCCTATACCAGGCAATAAGTGAAGAGCAATTATGAAAGTAATAAATGGAAAGAGTGACATTGAGTAGACGAGTTAGAGAGAAAAGAGAAAGATAGAGAGGTATTATTGCTTTAGCGTAGAATCGTTGGGATTGGCCATAGTCATTTTTTACAAAGTGGTGTGGATTCTCTTTATGTAAGAGGTGAATTTTGTTATGGTACAACATACAATAATTATGAAAGCATGGAGATGGGACGACTAGACGTGACGCCTCGACACAGGCCTTAGGTAGGCCGGCTTTGCTAGACTTAACCATGTACCTTGGGAGTTCCACATTTTCTCTAGCCTCAATCTTCATCTTCTTTGAGTCGAGCCTCGACGAGCTCTGAGGGAGGGACTGGTCGCAACTCCGCATCCTCGGGTATCGAGGTATCCTCCCGAAATGACTTGATAGCAGGAAATTAGGCCCTCTGATTTCACCGCATACAAAACCTACTTATTGCCTTATTTGAAATTCAACTAAAGTTATTTATGGTATAATTCCCTAATTTTTTGTCCCCTATCAAGCTTTATTGACTATTTGATTACATCCTTACTTTATTTTACAATATTTACCTGCCTTGACTTATTTACTTACACTATTTGACCCCTATATATACACTCTTGTTCTACCTCTTAGACAGGGACAACAGTCCATAAGCACACTCACACACAAATTCTACTCTCACCTCTTTGCTACTTGTTTTCATCTGTTTATCTAGTCGGTTGAAGGCCAGGACTAGACTATTGAATCCCTCTACTTTACTTTCTGCTTCAGCTTCTCTAACTGGTATGCTCTCACTTTACTATCACGCAAACCTCTGTATGAATTTAATTTGTGTACTTCCTATTCTTCAGAATGTCTCTTTTATGTTAATGACCCAATATGATCTTCTATATTAACCTGTCTATTTTTGACTAAACCTATGTGCTTCATGCTTCTTGTTCTTATTCAGCATATGTACTGCCATTCAATTAGGTTACATGCTTCCTGCTATTTGACTTAACCTGTATGATTCTTTATAATTATCATGCCCTTCTTCTATCTTGATCAAACATATATGTCTACTGCAATCACATGTTTGCTTCTATGTTGACTGCAATAACATGCCTACCTCTTTTTGATTCAATCTATGTGTGTCCTGCTCTCAATTTGTTTGTTCTTGCTTTAGTTAGACTTCTGTGTTTCTATATGAACTAGACTCATGCTTATTTCTTAGGACCAATATGACTCACCATCCCTACTATCCCTCTGTATGTGATTGAATGCTCACCTAATAACAGCTAGTAAGCTAATTTGAGACTCTCGGTTACCCTATTTCTCATCTAAATGCTGAGACCTTTGTTTGAGTTGGAGTTATTGAATGACCTTATTTGCTCTTTACTCCCTGGGAATCCAAAATTATTTTCTTAAAACTCTCTCCTATTTTCAAACACCTACTCTTATAACACCTAGGGTCTTGCCCCTCTAGTGTAAGAACTGCATAGGAGTCCCTGAGGCTCCTCTGAACTTTAACACACTAGAGTTGCCTTTCCAAAACTTGCTCATAAAGGGTTACTTTAATGGTTTCCTGGTGTGAGCATTGCCTGAGATCCCTGAGGCCTTTGGGAACTTTGACACACCAGGATCCTGTTGGGTGCACTATGAGATTATCGCATTTGTAGATTTGTTGAGGGCCTGGTCTGCCAGGTGTATCTTTTGGGACTATATTTAGGATCCCTATAGTTGTAGTAATTCCACTTCTGTAATTCATTATTAGTGTTGGTTTGTAATAATAATGTCTTATAAACAGATATAGGGGAAATTAGTAAAAAGGGAGGGACTTATCTTTTATGGGAATTAGGTAGAAACCATGCTCATAGGACCGTTATGATTCCCTACATGCATTAGAGAACATGCTCATAGGACTGTTATGATTATTTGTATGAGTTAGAAGCCATGCTTACAGGATTGTTATGTGTATTAGAAAATATGTTTATAGGATCATTACAGTATTTGTCCTCAATTTCCATTCTGCATTCTCATACCCACATTAAAAATTTTGGTTCTTAGTGATTTATCAAATATGCCTTAATAATCACGTTTACCAACTTTTCTATGTGCATTAGAGATCATGTTTCTCGGATTTTAACTGCATTTTCTTAATACCATGCATATAGTTTAAACGCGTAAAAAATCAGTTGTCACCTAGCCTATAAGGAATAAGCATAAAAACAATCTCAACACTTAGACATCATGCTCTTAGAGATGAAAATGTGAAACCAGTTCTGTAACGCCTGTGATCATTCTTCAGCACCTAGGCAACATATAGGTTCAGTAAAACATAAAATTTGTCTGCTAATTACTAATTCAGAATCATGGTCTTTATTAATTTCTAGATGACATGTTACTGCTAATCCCCACCTAGGCAAGCGTATAGGTAATCAAGGTTTAATAAAGTGTGAAACTATCCTTTGCTTACTTGTGACTGCCCAGATTCAACAGATTTTAAAATGAGTAGGCAAACTGATTAGGTCTTTAACACTTTGGCCTTAACTCAATACTACATATTATTTGATTGTCATGCTCACCTAGCTATCCTGTTCTAGGACCTCTCTTAAATATCTGAAAATTATCGTTTGAGCTTGCTCTGTTTATGGAGGTAAAAGGTGAGCATTTAATTATTCTATCTTTGGTCCAGTCCTACATGTTTTTTTTGTCGCCTAGAATTTTCTCCTATTAATTACTGTAGGAGAGTCTAGATCCAGCTTAACTAGAAGTCCTAAATATCTCCCCGACTATATAAGTAAAGAGATAGGTAGTGCACACATAAGATACATCTTAAGGTTCTAGAACGCGTTTAGGCTATGACCAAGGGGAGGGTAATGGGTAGTAAAGGATATGATGACCTGTGCGCCAATGCCATGTGTAACCCCTCTAGTTGAGGAAGGCTTACTGGGTATTTTACAGATGTGATCCTGTAAGCTAACAAACCTAGGACTTCCCTCACCTTATTTACATTTGTGTACTTAGACTGCCTATCTATTAAATTTCCTTTGTTTCCATATGTATGCTTAGACTGCCTATTTGTTAAATGACTAATTCACATAAATTGGGTTTAGTCGGGACCCAATGTTGGGGACGCGAGGGGTGCCTAACACCTTCCCCTCAAGGTTAATTCTAGCCCTTACCCAATTCTCTGGTAATGCGAAATAGTTTCATGAGTTATTTGGTCTAGGTTCTCTAACGCAGCTCAAATACGTTAGGTGGCGAATCTTCAAATTCAAATACCCAATTCCCAAAAGGAAATGAGTTGTTCCCCATGAATGTCGAAACTCGGACTCCGCTGGAAAAGGGGGGTGCAGTAGGCATTCTTTTCCATCATTTGCTTGAACATGTTCTCAATACGTCAAATCTCATTGTTTGAAAAAATTGAACCATGGGAAGGATAAAGAGGTGGTTGCTAGGTTGTTGGTACATTGGGGGCATTCGAAAACCCGACCCTCGATTCCTTGATTGTTATTATTTCCCCAACCACCTTGATTGTTGCCTCCCCATTTTCCTCGGTAGTTTTCACTCTAATTTCCTTGGTTGTTTTTGTTGTACCAATTTCTTTGATTGTTAGAACTCCAATTTCCTTGGTTATTTTGTGGTCGCTATTGTTGTTGATTGGAGCTTTGAAAATTGTTTCTTTGTCACGCCCTAAAACCGAGGGGCACAACCAGCGCTCAACCGAGTAAACCCGACTGAGCAAGCCTGCTAGACTTCATTCTACCCAAACTAGTTCATGAATAATGAGAGAATGTTATCCCTTTTAATCAAAACACTAAACAATCTTCTATTATCAACTTTTATCTCATTTCCGTTAATGACTTCATTCATAGTTTTCAAGAAATTACAAGTTTACAAGTTTAATGAAATGCATGCTTGTCGAACACTAACATTTCTAGTCCTGAAGCCCAACATCAACCACCACCCACAAACAGTTTACGGAGCCTCTAAGTACAATAGAAGAGAAATAGGGAAATGCCGGCAACAACGCTCCAACTATACCTCAAAACATGATGAGAAATGAACAAAAGATACATGACATGACCCAGGGATAGAGTGGGGCTCACCAAGTCTGCTGGGAATAGAATATTGCTATCTCTGGCCGATGCCTCTCACTGTAGAACAACCTATATTATAAAATGATACAGCACCCCCGACAAAAGGGACGTTAGTGCCGTCGAATAACACTAGTATGTAAGGCTAAAAATCCTCTTTCAGAATAGAATAACCATACAAGCAAAGAAAACACAAAACAGTTAGCCCAAGTCAACAATACACTAGCATCCAACTTGAAACATATAAATCTTCTAGTTTATGAAAATAATATATATAATTTTTGGTTGGGAGATCACTAGCACCGATATATGTTATACCACCGTCTTTGTTACGGAGTCCGATAACAAATCGGTCGTCTTGGTCGTGCCTTTAGAGACATGTACCACAACAACAAATTTCTAGTTTTTTTTATAATTTCCAGTTTTTTATGATTCCCCGTACAATACCACCATGTGTCCGGCATGGCGTCCGGTTATGGCCCGATCGGCTAAGCTGCCTCCCACGTATGCGATGCGGGTTGGCTTTTCCTTTTCCAATTCACAGGTATTAGTTTCATCCCACTTTGGGGGAATATTCACAATTTCACCAATATTTCAGTTTCAACCCAAGTCACACTCCACCCCTACACCGACACGTGTAGTTTCAGGTGTGGGCCTTATGTCCCACCCTTCCTCGGTATTGCTAATGATACTCCCAAAAATATTTTTGATTCGATTTAATATTGCACACAATTGTGGTATAAATACAAGTATACAAATATCACATAAATGCAACCATGCTTACCTCAATACCTTTCATATTTTATAGTTTTTATTAATATTCTCAATCTTTCTTGATAACAGTGTCTTTGTGGCCCTTTGTCCTTTCACTAGGTTTTTCTTTCTCATGCCACGAGGACCGCATATGGTTTTCCATATTTTTATCTGCTTTATTTCAAAGGATCTCAAACCAATATCAATGTACCAAACAATCTGGAAATTTTATATATTCGAATTCAATAGTGATAGAATAATCAAGCACAAAGGATTCTTCCCAAAGAGGGACATGTCAACCAAAAATTGAAATATACATTGGGATTATAAGCAAGCAATCACCTCAGTTATTCTTGAATTAACCCTTTTTCCATCACGATAAATGCACAATTTCAACATCGGAATGTGTAAGGACTAGCATTACATTGAATGTATCTATAAGGCCAAGCGTTATCTAAAACAACCGTTTATGGTCATAGTTCAGGTACAAGGCCATTCGGCCATTTTAATTTTGGAAGTTAGTTTAGAAAGGGTTTAGAGTTATTTCAAAATTTGTTTCACATTTTCTTATTCGATTTATTTCCAAAACATAATTACCGTTTATCAACAAATAGGCACATTCAATCAAGGCGTTTAGTACACATAAGAGCAACTAGGAGCATTTAACAGATCGAATTCTTCTTACCCAATTAGTATACTATACTTCATTTAAAATGTGATTCAGGGCTGTACCATTTCGGTAGACAAACCACACTTAAAATTACAAAACATTATGAAATTCACTTCCAAGAGAGAATTTTTAGCCTACATACCTCCATTGAGCTTTCTCTAATTCCTACTATACTCGGAAACTCTTAGCAACGTCAATCTTTCAGGAACATGACAAATTGAACCACAAATTAGAGAGGTGATCATAGTTCTAGCTCACTTGAGCATATTCTCAAACATTAACTGTGCATTATGCTTTTAAAACCATTTTGTGAAAGATCCTACCATCCCCCATCCCATTATTAGCTAAAGACCTAACCAAATACTTTTAAGAACTCATGCATGCAAGATATCCACTTCCATCCTCATCAATTACCCTTCTAATAGTCTACCCTAGTTATATATAGTAATTAAGAGCTTGGGTTATAGAACCTTACCTTTTAGGAAGAAGACCTAGGTGCCTTTCTTGACATATCTTCAAGGCTTAAGCAATAACTTAGGAGAAATGCCGATGAAGAACCCCCTTATCCCTCTAGGACCCTCTCTCTCTCTCTCTAAATGCATAAGAAAATAGGCCTAAAATGAAGTGTAGTGTGTAATATATCGACATGGGGTTAGGTAAGAAAATTAGAAATTTGGAGCCCTGGAACAGATCTGCGATCTCATTTGTGATTGCATAATGGACATGCGGTCCGCAAAATAGACCGCAAAATGCTTCCCCAAAAATTGGACACACTAAATGGGTCTCTGGCAGAAATGCGGTCCGCATTCACATTCTGCGGTCACATAATGCACCGCCGAACTGCCCTTCACAAAATCCCAAGGAAATTATGCGACGACTATGCGGTCCGCATTTTGGTTATGTGATCGCATAATTGACCTCATAATTGACTTTAATTTTGGCCAACACACCGACTCACTCTACGGAAGAAATGCGGTCCGTATACTTGATACGCGGCCGCATTATTGACCGCAAAATTGCAGTTTTCTGGAAAACATAATTTTTTGACTTTTTAATGCGTAGCTTACTCCAAAAGGGTCCGAACCGCGGCGTTTCTAACACATATTCCTAACTTGGCACTACAAGATCTCGGATTTTGAGCAAAAAATTTCACGTGGCCTTACATTCTTTGCCCTTGATGGTTATTCACATATTGTACCTCTTCTTCTTGATCATGATAAGAATCATTTTGATAAAAAATACCATTATCTGGTGCATAACTCTACACTCGGGTTTGCAATTGTTGACCCTTGGTCTTCTTCTTGTTGACAAACATATTTACCCCTTCCATAGCATGAACTTTCTTAGGAGCTTGAACTTTATTAAATTGGGCCTTGGCGAGTTGAGTCATAGTTGTTGTCAATTCGTCAATGTCTTGCAAATCTTAATGAAGATGAATCATGTTTGGATCACCTTGTAGGACAATAGCTCGGGATTGCCAAGCAGATGACATTTATGCCATCTCATCAAGAATCTCACATGCCTCTGCATATGGTGTTGTCATAAATTTTCCTCCGTCTAATTGATTGACCATACATTGGTTCATAGTATTAATACCACGGTAGAAAGTTTGTTCGATCATGACCATTGTTCAGGCACTCTTTCAACACTGTTCAATACCGCTCCCAATTTTCATTCAAAGGTTCATTAGGATCTTGCTTGAAACCCAATATTTCAACCCTAAGAGTAGCTATGTGTCAAGCAGAGAAAAACATAGCAATAAACTTTGCCGCCAAGTCATCCCAAGTATGAATAGAATGATTAGGAAAGCATTCCAACTAATTTAATGCTTTACTCCATAGAGAGAAGGAAAAAAGCCTTAGCCTCAAAGCATCCTCAAAAACATTTATTTTCTTGCTCCCCCAAAACGTATCCACAATGCCCTTAAAATGTTTATAATAATTTTTATTTGAAACACCGATGAAAATGCCTCGTTGCGATAGAAAAGTGAGCATCGCATTGGTAATTAAAAAGTTTCTTGCCATAATTTAAGTGGGGACTATTGCACTTGTAAAACCTTCATTGGAAAAAATCCGATGTTGCGCCACTTGTGGTTTTGGTGAAGGGGGTGAGGGAGTTGTGGACCTCGACAATTTGATTGTGGAACTTGATGTGCCGGAGAATTTTGGCACATTTCAATATTAATTGCTTAGATTTAGCTTGTTTTTATGCAATTATCTCCGTTACTTATGTCGGTTTGTGACTCACTATGCGATCGCAGATCAGACATGCGAGCCGCAGAATGGACGCTAAATCGCAGACACGAACAGAGTTCTGGGCTAAATTTAAAGTCAAAAATGCGGTCCACTATGCAACTGCAGAACCAACATGCGAGCCGCAGAGTCAATCACAAACCAGCCGTAAAGGTCACCGAATGATGAAAATGCGATGCAAAATGCGATCACATTTCTGCAATGCGATCCGCACAACTAGAATGCGATAAAGACCTGTTAACTAGGGTTCCATTCTGCGGTGAGGGAGATCAAGATGCGGACCGCATACGCATTTTGTGACAGGAATGCGGTCGCATATCATACTTGAGAGGGCATTTTATCTCTTTTCTGTCTCAATGTTGAGCCCACTATAAATGGTTTTATGATGTATTTGTGGGCTCATCTTGTCTGGGATTTTGTACTACACTCCAAGACATTAATATTCCTCACTTTTGGAAGCTTTTGGGTGAAGATTCTCTACTTTGTAAGCTTTTATGACATCAAATACTCTTTGGATTTTGTATTGTAGCATGAGTGGCTAGTTTTAAATACTAAGGTTGTGGACCCAAAATTGGTGTTATGCTAATGGGTGTTCAACATTGAATATATATATAATAGTTGGTTGATATTTATTTATTTCTCATACTTAATTTATTGTTGGTGGTTGCAAACACTAACAAGTGCCATTAAATTCTACTTTGCTTGGGAAAGCGAGTTAGAATTTGGTAGAAGTAGATATCAAAGACTCGAGGCTCTAAACCTTGTTTAATAAAATCGCTTAGGGATAAGTGGGTTTTATTTGACATATATTGATTGTTATTAATTGCAACTCTTTTACATTTGGGAAAATTATAAAGAGGAAATACTATCCAACTATTGTGAAATATTTGGTAGTTGCTTAGACATCAATTGCATATCAAAAGGGCTGACTATTAGAAATATATCATATTAACACCGATAAAATTACATTTCATTAAAGGGGACACAACCTTGGTTTCATTAATCTTATTAATTACTTATTCAATATTACAACTAGTTATCACTTCAAAACAACCTAAATTCATACTCTTGTCACTATTACACCGCATTCCTGTTACTATTAACCGGATAGAATTACGACTTTAGTCGGGCAACACACTATTCAAGTAACCTTTTCACACCTATTCCCTATGGGATTCGACCCCAACCTTGTTGGGTTATCAAATTTGACATCGACCGCCTTACACAATTTATAAAAGTGTAATTTGAGCGTATCAAATTTTGGCGCCGTTGCCGGGGAATACGGTTTTTAAACTACTAACTAGTGTGTGCTTTATTGTACGTCTGATTCTATTCCATCACACTTTGCTTGTTTTGCTTGGTGTTGATAGGAAAACACGTCTGAATTTGGTGATGACATAGAGGTAGATCTGGGAGAGAATCCTTTTGCAGACATCGAAGAGTACATTGAGGATACAAATGCTATTGTGCGTTCGGTTGTTGGTGCTGCAACATTCAAAGTGGAACACTGTTTAATCCTTATGCTCAAAGATGTGGGGTTCTTCAGAAATTCCACCGATGATGATCCAACACAACACCTTAGAAACTTTTTGGGTATGTGTGCAATGCACAAGCAGAATCATGTCTCTGATGATGCCTTGAGGTTGAGATGCTTCAAGTATTCTCTTGCTGGGCATGCAAGGAGATGGCTCTAGAATCTACCACCAAACTCTATCCATTCTTGGCCCAAACTTTTACGGGCATTCCTATCTAAGTGGTTCCTGCAAAGTGTAAAGGCTGAGCTGCGGGATAAAATCTTCTTCTTCAAGCGAACACAGGGAGAACAGTTGCATGAGGCATGAGACCATTTCAAATTATATTTGATGAGGTCTCCAAACCATGGTTTCCCCGATTCTATGCTATTGGAAAAATTCTATATGGGTTTGGATCCTATGAACCAAGCTATAGCCAAAAATGCAGCTGACGGATCCTTCATGGATAAATAATTCGCAAGGGTGACACAAATCCTCGACAAAATGGCACAACACAATCAAGCATGGCATTCCGAGGACACCTCAGGTGGGGTTGCATATGGTTCCCCTTCCTTGACCAACTTGATTAAGGAGAATCAAGAGAGGGACCAAATAATTGTAGGGTTGGCTACGAATGTAAATGTGTTGACAAAAATGTTCACAGAAAATCAAACAAAAAAGGTGAATGTAGTCGAGGATGTGCAACCCATATCCAATGAAGAGTTTGAAGAAGCCAACTACATCAACAACCCTCAAGGAGGGTATCAAAGACAATATTATCAAGGCAAGGGGCAACAAAGTCAATGGAGGCCAAACCCGCAAGGGCAAGGCAACCAACAATGGAGACATGACCAAGGTGGCTCAAACTAAGGGAATTGGAACAACAATAATAACTTTTCTAATCGGAGTTTAAACCCCTATGTTCCTCCAAAGGGTCAATATTCGAACCAAGGGTCTTCTAGTGAATCGAAGTTGGAAGATATGCTTAAGCGGGGTGTTGCAAAATCAAGAAAAATCTGATGCTTCCATGAGGAACATGACCGAGGTTGTAGGATCTCATACCGCCTCCATCAGGGGGAGAACACGAATAGTCATCAAGACTCGAACAAAGGACTTAAAATTTTCACACTCAGTGTCCAACCATCAAACCTCACTGGTATGCACCTGTTTCTCCCTCATTTTATATTTTTGTGTTGCATTGTAGTTTTTGATTTTTTCGTTGGTTTATTAATGTGCACAATTGTGTGGTTGTTTCCCTGTGGTGTCAGTCATTTTAGGTTGCACATGATGTGGGGGTAAGGGGTAAAGCAAAAATAGGATCACCATTGTTGAAAGCTAGGGTAACCTGTGTAGAAGATGACATCTGCGGTCCGCATGTTGAAAATACGGTCCATATTTTGGCCGCAGAGACAAACCCTAGGTGCTCTGAGGACGATAGTGAAATGCGGCCATTCTGCGATCACATAATTGCAATGCGGTCCGCATTTTGGCCGCACAATTGAACCCCAGCCTTGCTGTTGGGGATGGTAAAATGCGGTGGGTCTGCGGTCGGAGAATTGACATGCGGTCTGCAAACCTACCGCAGACTTGAACAGAAGTCCCAGTTGCTGAGCCTTGAATTTTGAGGCCATTCTGTGATCGCATTCTCTACTTTGCGGTGAGATATGCGATCGCATTTGGTGATACATGTTTTGGAAAATCCATCCTATGATGGTTATGCGGTCCGCATAGCGGTTGTGCGAACGTATAATCCAGCGCAGATTGAACACACTTTGAGGCCATCAGTTCTGCGATGCCTCTGCGGTCCGCATTGTGGTTTTGCGACCGTACAACACACCGCATTTTGAACTTTTTCTTTTAATTCTTTTGTGTTTTCTTCCACTTTTCTTCTGTTGTCACTCATATTTCATCCTTGTGCAGATATGGCTCCCAGACAAAATCATGCCCTAGCAAGGCCATCCTCCAGTCAGCCCAAGAAAAAATCAAAGCGACCAAGGATGGAGTCCGAAGAACCGTGCCCTTCCCAGTCTGATAAGGAGGTGCTCTTACCCGAGTTTGACCTATTGGCTGAATCAAGGAGGAAGAACGAAAATGACCTCCACCTCCATTGGGGAGTAGAGGGGTCCAGGGAAAGGTATAAAGACGGGCTCATCAAACGGAAACTCTTGCCCGAGAAGCAACTGAGCTTGAATGGGTTGAAAGAACTATACCCTGACATCTTATAGAACATCAAGAAGAGAAAATGGGAGTCTTTCACTTAGCCACCTACTGAATACAATGAGTCTCTTGCTCGCTAGTTTTATGCTTCGTATGGGGCCTCGAGGACAAAGCACCACAAAACGCAACAGAGTGTTCATTGATGTAGTGCTTGTTCGAGGGAAAACATTTTTCTGCCACATAGGTGCCATAAACAAAGTATATGTCCCAGACTAGAGTCCAGGCACAACAGAGTATGGCGAAAAATTGGCGAACAAAGAAAGTGAGCGAGGGTGGATTGTCTTTGTGATCGCGAAGGGAACCTCTGCCTGGATCAACCCTGGGCATAAGATTTACAAGGAAAGTTTTTCAAGAGAGGGTCATTTCTGGCTCAGTTTCCTCACCTCTAGATTGATATCGACTCGAAACGAAACTGAAATATCTATTGAGAAGGCGCTTCTCATTTCCTACATCATGAGTGGTATCAAAATAGATGTTGGAGCTGTGATATTCCAAGAGATAGGGATTCAGGAAACACAGTCTGCTACTTCACTCCAGTTCCCTTCTTTAATCACAACCCTGTGCAAAGCCAAGAAAGTTCCTGTAGATGAGCGCAAAGACAAAACTGGGAAGGAAACATAGGTCATTGATATCACTAGACTTAGTGATGTTGTTATCCCACCAGTCATTCCAGTTTAGGAACAGCCTACAGAAGATCCTTCCGGTTCCCATCCCACTGTAACCCCTCATGTTACTGTGGCAGCATCTTCCACCTCCGACCTCGCTCCTAAATCCACCACTGTCCAGCCCGCTACGGCCATTCCTGCTGTCTCAAAGCTTGGTCTATTGGATCAGCACGCCAATGCCAAGGTAGACCATCTTTTGAAGACTTTGCCAACTCTCAGAAAACAAGCCCTGACTCCGCGGCAAGCCTCAGTGACAGACCTTCTGCAGTGACAATAACCGTATGAGGATCGGTTGCAGCAACTTGAGTTACGGATGGAGAATATAGAGCGAGAGGAAGTTAGTGGATTTCCTGGCCTCAAAGAGGAGGTCGCTTCTATAAAGACTGAACTCCAAAAGATGCAAAATTTGGAGTTAGATCTGTCATCCCTCCTTCCCACTAATGGTGACCAGGCTACAGGCACAGTACCTCCGGACTTAGGTCTTGATTTCTCTACGCTAATGACTGAGACTGCTCCTCCTCCAGCACATATTGAGATCCCTTCTGGGGAGGAGTCCAAAGGTTCTGGTAAATCCGAATATGAGGAGGAAGATGGGAGCGAGGATGAGGAAAGTTTGGGGTATTCCAGCGGTGATGGTCCTCAAGATAAAAGGAAGCAAATTGCGGATGCCTCTGTCGAGGATGCTATTATTGAGGAGGCAGCTATTGCAGAGATGTAATAGGAAGATATGCAGACAGCGATCCAGCGGTCTCTAGTATACATGCCTACTCCTACAACTCTTTTAGCTGCCCCATCATCAGTGGGTGCGTCCAGTAGCTCTCAGGATCCACCACCAGCTCAAGCTCCAGCTCCAGTACCCATTCCTGCTATGAGCCAGCCTGAGGGCACTATTCCATCAGAGGAGGGCACATCTCAGACCGCGCTGCCATCGGTCCCAGCTGCCACATTCGAGGGTGACCCCACCAGCACCCAGCCAACTACTGACTCCCATAGCACTTAGTGTGCCCAGGAAGCCCCTCCCCTCAAACTTATCTTTTTATTTTTATGCATTAGGTACAATGCATGCTTTTTAGTTGGGGGTGAGGGGTAGCATTGTAAATATTTTGTATATTTTTTATGAAATGTGTATATGTTGTGTTATGAAATGTGTATATGTTAATAGTAGTGTTTGTTTTGTGTTCATAAGTGCATTGTGTTCATAGTAGTGTCCATAAATAGCAATTAATAATCAATTCCCCTTGGTTTTTCTTCCCCCGTTTTTTTTAGTTTTTTTAAGGGTGTAATAATAGAACCAGGAGAGTTGGATGAATCATATTGACTGGTTTGGTGTAATTGCCTAGTATCAAGCATGTGTGTCTGTACATAGCATATACCCTTCCGTATGTTTATAAAAAAAAATCAACTATGTGAACATGTGCCTATGATGAAAGTGTTGAATGCCAAGTGTTGACTCGAAAGCATCAAACTATGCGAGTGAAACAGTTCATGTGCCATGTGGGTGTGAGTTCCCTGTGTGTATATAATTCTTGTGTGTACTTCTATCATCCAGAACTTACCCGGTTGGTCTTTCAATGCTAATGATAGTATGTTTGGTTGGAGGCATGATCTTAGGCATTCTTTGTCTTAAATGCTAAACCTCTGTGGACTTTCAAGCCGACCTGCACATAAATAATACCGCTATTACCTAACTTGAGCCTTTAAGCCTTTTCTTTGGCCAACTCATTACAAACCTTTTTCTTTTTTGTAAAATAATCCCATATCTTGACCCCGTCCCTCCTTGAACATTGAGAATGAGGCTAAAAGCCTAAGTTGGGGTGGTGTCATAGTGGAGGTTGGTAAGGTTGTACATTGAGTTAGGACCACATGCCTCAAAAGTATTTGTTTTAGATTATTCAAGCTCCTTAAAAAAAAAGAGAAAGATTTGTGTACAAAGAAAAAGAAAAACAAAAAGAGAAAGAGAAAACATGTAGATGTATATAATGTGTGGAGATTTGAATAAAAATTAGAAGAGGTATGTAAGGTTGGTCTATATTGGAACCTAGATGAAAGTGAAGATATGGGGGTTTGAAAAGAAGCAAAGTGCGTAAGAATGAAACAACGTGAGTAGTGTTCAAGGAGGGTAAAATCACTTGTACCCAAATGTTCATCCAACCCTGCCCTAAACCTACATTACAAGCTAAAAAAGTCCTTATGGGGCCTCCAACCAAATACTCTTGAATAAAGGATGAATTAAAATAAGGGCAAGCTTATGGTATGAAATGTTGTAGCACTTGAAGTTCTTTCTGATAGTGAGTGTATTCGTAAAATGTCCCTTTTTGTTGTCCTTGTAAATATTGTGATTCTGGGACCTTCTTTCTGGTAAGGGTACATGAACTGTGGAGTTAAACAAACTTAGGCTTTTGAGTCAAATGCAATTGCGCTCACTTGAGGGTAACATTTTGTCGTAATGTCTGAGGCTCAGGGTTTACAAATTGACTAGTTTTCCATGTATATATTATCAGTTCAGGAAGAGTAAAACAATTGTAAATGCATGCTTGAAGTACTAGCAATGAACACCACCCGTAGTCATTATCGTTTCATGTTTTGTAAGTAAAGTCTAGAATAGGCTATGTTTGTTTTAGTTGCTTGAGGACAAGCAAGAGTTTAAGTTGGGGGTGTTGATGTGCCGGAGAATTTCGGCACATTTCAATACTAATTGCTTAGATTTTAGCTTGTTTTTATGCAATTATCTCCGTTACTTATGTAGTTTTGTTATTTCTACAATGCATAAAGACTGAGGATCCAAGAATATGGAAATGGAAGGAAAAAGACAAGAAAAGAGCAAAATATAGCAAGAAAGCTGGTTTGCGACTCACTATGCGATCGCAGATTAGACATGCGAGTCGCAGAGTGGACGCCAAATCACAGACACAAACAGAGTTCTGGGCTAAATTTCAAGTCAAAATTGCGGTCCACTATGCGACCGCAGAACCAGCATGCGAGCCGCATAGTCAACTGCAAACCAACCATGAAGGTCACTGAATGATGAAAATGCAACGCAAAATGCAATCGCATTTTTGCAATGCGATCCGCACAACTAGGATGCGATGAAGACCTGTCAACTAGGGTTCCATTCTGTGGTGAGGGAGATCAAGATGCGGATCACATACGCGTTCTGCGACACGAATGCGGTCGCATATCAAACCTTAGAGGGCATTTTTGTCCTTTTTCTGTCTCGATTTTGAGCCCACTATAAATAATTTTATGATGTCTTTGTGGGCTCATCTTGTCTGGGCTTTTGCACTACACTCCAAGACATTAATATTCCTCACTTTTGGAAGCTTTTGGGTGAAGATTATCTACTTTGTAAGCTTTTATGACATCAAATACTCTTTGGATTTTGTATTGTAGCATGAGTGGCTAGTTTTAAATACTAAGGTTGTGGACCCAAAATTGGTGTTATGCTAATGGATGTTTAACATTGAATATATATATAATGGTTGGTTGATATTTATTTATTTCTCATACTTAATTTATTGTTGGTGGTTGCAAACATTAACAAGTGCCATTAAATTCTACTTTGCTTGGGAAAGCGAGTTAGAATTTGGTAGAAGTAGATATCAAAGACTCGAGGCTTTAAACCTTGTTTAATAAAATCGCTTAGGGATAAGTGGGTTTTATTTGACATATATTGATTGTTATTAATTGCAACTCTTTTACATTTGGGAAAATTATAAAGAGGAAATACTATCCAACAATTGAGAAATATTGGGTAGTTACTTAGACATCAATTGCATATCAAAAGGGCTGACTATTAGAAATATATCATATTAACACCGATAGCATTACATTTCATTAAAGGGGACACAACCTTGGTTTCATTAATCTTATTAATTACTTTTTCAATATTCCAACTAGTTATCACTTCAAAACAACCTACATTCATACTCTTGTCACTATTACACCACACTCCTGTTACTATTAACCGGATAGAATTACCACTTTAGTCGGGCAACACACTATTCTAGTAACCTTTTCACACCTATTCCCTGTGGGATTTGACCCCAACCTTGTTTGGTTATTATATTTGACATCGACCGCCTTATACAATTTATAAAAGTGTAATTTGAGCGTATCAGCACTTGAGGCAGATCATCTAGTTGTTCCTCCTCACCGTCCAACTCACCAAATGGCATATTTCTGAGCTCGTTGTTCACCATTTTGTACCTACGATTGATTCCCCAAGTCCAAATATGATCCGTCAACCATCCGAAATACCCACGAGGCCCCCGGGACCCCATCCAAATACACCAACCAGACCTACAACACATACGAAATTACTCGAAGCCTCATATAATATCAAACAACATCAAAATAACGAATCATACATCAATTCAAGCCTAATGAAACTAATGAACTTCCAAATTCAAAAACTAATGCCGAACCATATCAAACAACTCCAAATAACGTCAAATTTTTCACACTAGTCCCAAACGACACAATATACCTATTCCAACTCTCGAAACCAAAATTCGAACCCGATACGAATAAAGTCAACTCTCAGTCAAACTCTCAATCTTCCAAACCTTCAACTTTTCAACTTTCGCCAAAAAGCCTGAAACCAACCTACAGACCTCCAAATCTTTATCCGAACATACGCCTAAGTCCAAAATATCTATAGTAAGCTATTGAAACCATGAAAACTCCATTCCGGAGTTGTCTAACAAAAGTCAAACTATAGTCAACTGTTTCAACTTAAGCCTTGAACCTTGGGATTATGTGTCCCAGTTCACTTCGAAACTTCCCCGAAACCAATCCAACCACCTCGAAAAGACACATAACTGAAAATAAACATAAAAGAAATGATAAATAGGGGAATGAGGCTACAATACACAAAATGACTGATCAGGTCATTACAGTTAACCAATAAATTAGATAAAAAAAAGTAACAAAATCAATCAAAATAACGCAAAAGGAGAGATATTGATCCACTAACCCCGATTATTCCCGACTCATTGAATTCTTCCTAAGTGCTTACTTGTTTTCTTTGCACCCTTGAATTTCTACTTGTTTCGTAATTTCGTAGTCCTTTTTAGTAGCAAAAATCACAATTTCCTTCTTTACAACCTCTTGGGAAATTAATTTATAAGTAGTTCAGATTAGACGATAGTTAATTCCCCCTAGAATGATACTTTATTATCACTTTATTAGTTGCCGACCACGTATATTTGCGTGTACGTTTGGACCAAACACACGACCCCAAATCCCACCAAAAGTCCTGACAGTGACCAATACTACCTGCTAGGCAAGCCAATATTTTAATATACAAAACTAAACTTCAATAAATATAGGTAATAGTCTTGAAAGTGGAATACGATAAATAATTGTAGCAGTTTAGCAATACAACTGAAGTACTAACCTAGAACCTAGTATCGACGAGTATATGAGCTCTATGGAATCAAGGAGTACAACTATTTGAGTGACGATACAATACTGTATGAAATACATAAATAGTTGTAACAAAAGTAAAGAAAGAGACTCTAAGGCCTGCAGACAAAAATAATAGTTCTACCTCGAAATCACTAACGGGAACGGGTACAACTCTCTAACAATCGGTTCTATCAGCAACACATAGATCTTCACATAAAGTGCAAAGTGTAGTATGAGTACAACCGACCCTACGTACTCAGTAAATTCCAAGCCTAACCTTGGATTGAAGATAGCGATGAAATTGGCAAAAGTCCACTACTCACTTCCAACAGTCAACAATAACAGAAACAACAACATAATAATAATGATGATGATGATGATGATGATGATGATGATGATAATAATAATAATAATAATAATAAAGGAAATCATCTTAAGAATAACAAGTTCAACTTATTCACATTAACATGAAATAGGCATGCTTTAGAACTTCAATTAGCATGAGCAAGGTACATCTCTACGCCTTCATGATAAGTAACAATTCCAAACTCAACGAATTCACAATGAATATCAATTAAGCACATTTTCAGTACTATACGAGTTCCTGGCATAAAGCCCATAATACAGCACATACCAAGCGCCTGCTTTACAGGTCCAAAAAACAATGGGTTAACACCTGACTACGGAGCGGTGGATCCTAGCCCAAATACTGATTGGATCAAACGTCAACGATCATCATAACTCAACCCAAATGTCCTGGTGCATGCGTCACCTTAATGTCAGTATCACTCATCCCAATAAGGGCCTGGCGTATGCATCACCTTAATATAAATATGGCTATGAGGCCCAACTTAGTTATTAATCCTCTCAAATCATAGTGGACCAATAACTCACAACATTAGAATCAATGTACCACATGAAGTATACCGACATTCCATAAGTCCGCTCAAACCCGTAGTACTCAAGAAAGGAAACCAACGACATGTTAGATGACAGGTAAGAAATATTAAGAAATGGTGAAATGATGCGCGGATACAATATCATGACTAAAAAGTATGATTACAATAATGAAAAATAGCTCAACATGGCAAAATAGCCCTATCATGTCTCCAATGAGTAAGCACATAGCCTAGACATTATTTCTAACATTAATAATAACTCAAGTAGTCATACAAGTAGAGAAAACATGGTAATACGAAGGCTTGACCTAAAGTCCACCCAGATCATGTCACCCCTAGTACATCGTAAACATCATCATCCACAAAAAAATACCCTCAAGCCAAGCCTAGGCAAGATACTTATCTAAAAGAGTGAGAATAAATTCTCCAAAAAGCCTTTGCCTCTAGTATCAGCCTCCAAACGGGACAAATATAGCAAAAAAATAACTCAACAACGTCAAATAATGCAATAGGAATCGGTTCCAAGTAATAAAGCTCCAATCTTTGTCAAATATCTAAAGTCAACCTACACTTGACTCCCATAACTCGACAAGAGTCACAAATACCGGCTATCCATTCGAATACGGGTCCAAATATACAAGTTTTATCCAAATCAAACTCCGAATCAAGGTTCAAATCTAAAATTTTTAATTTAGAAACGTTTGCAAAAATCTCCAAAATTATCTCTCTTAGTCTCACAAGTCATATGACAAAATCAAATACATAATCATGAATAATAACAAATTCGAGTCGAGAACACTTACCTAATCCAAATAGGTGAAACATGCCTCAAAATCGCCTCAATTTGAGCTCCCAATCTCAAAATATGATTAAATGAGCTAAAATTCCCGAAAAATGACACTTATAACTCTTCCTAGTTATACCCTTCGTGAACGCAGTCAAAATATTGAATCCGTAAAGCACAAAATCCTCTAAAAAAACTAACCATTCACAAGCTGTAAAGGCGAAGAAAAAAGCACCACTGGCCTATGTCACGATCCACAACCCACTATAGGTCGTGATGGAACCCAACGTCGCCATTAGGCAAGCCAATGGTGATTTGCCAACTTAATTGTTCATTTTATTATTATTGAAATGATAAGTTTTATTATGTAAAGAATTCAATGCATAAAAAAATCATGAATACTTATTTGAACCATAAACAACCACTAGGATATCCCAAAATCCTGTGTCAGAAGTGTATGATCATCTGCTAAAAAATGCAATAATAATACAACATCTATCTAGAATATGAAATAGACAGTATTAAGTAAATAAATAAGATGGAGATTTTGAGGGATGCAGTGCGTAGCATAGAGAACAACTCATCATAAAGTCCCCTTAGCAGTTGCGTATACGCGACAGGATGACCACCAAACCAGATGCTACATGCGTAGTGCAGACGTGTAACATGAGTACGTAAAGCAACGTATACCCAGTAAGTATCAAGCCTAACCCCGAAGAAGCAGTAATGAGGAGTCGACATCGACACTTACTAGTGGTCTAATAAATGAAATACAAGAATCATAAATAGGCATGAAGTACAACATCATCATTAGAATAAGGAACAATAGATAACAAAATTCGTTAATAAATATTATCAGTTTAAATGTACCCAAGGTCCACATGTTATCTCAACAAATAGGAACCATCAATTAGATATCCGATCTCAGGTAATAAAGAGAATATAACATGATTTCCAAGTTTAATTAAGAGGGTAATCTCGTGGGTATTCGGACTCTTAGTAATTTTACAAACGAATTATGCCGAGGTCGTTCGGCCTGATCCATATAGTAGTGTACATGCACTACCGATGTTGTACGGCATAATCGATGGATAAATCTTACATAAATACATATACTAACAAGGCATTCGACACTATCCACAGGAAAAGAAGAAACTTAACAAATTGCGAGTCACTGCTTACAACACAGGTACATGAGCATAAAGTTAACACGGCTTTTACCGTTTATTAAATATCTCGCCAACCAACTCAAGGTGATAAAGCTTGACTTAATATATTCCAAAATCAATTTCAATTATAGATTCACTTAATTAAGCTAACAAATTGAGTTCAAACAATTCAAATATTACAAGAAAAAGTCCTAAGTCTACCCGGACATAAAAATGCTTTTAAATACGTACCGACTCTCGTCACCTTTTGCATACATAGCACTCACAACTAGTAGCACATAACAAATCTTAATACCTACGGGGTGGTTTCCCCTTAACAAAGTTAGACAGGAGAGTTACCTCGCTCCGAAATTCCAATAACTAGTTCCAATGCCTCTCTACCTCCTCAATACAAAGCCAAACGGTCTGAATCTAGTCGAAAAATATGAAAACCAATAAAAAATATACTCCAACACTCATAATTAATTAACTTATAACAAATTCCCAGTTCGACTCAAAAACTCAACAAAGTCAACCCTCAGTCCTACTTGCTCGAATTCCAAATATTTTTTAAGATAAACTTTACACATAATGCCATAAACTCAAATATATGATTTATTTCAAAATTTGATTTCCAATTTCATGGTAAATTCTAAAAATATGATTTCTAGGTTTTCTTAAAAAATCCCACAATTTTTCAAAAATTTCCATGTTAAATCCTTATAGAATCCATGTAATTAGCTTACAATATGTGGGAATTACTTACCTTGCAATAGATGAGGAAAATCTCCCCTTGAAGCGCTTCAAAAAGCGCCCAAACCATGTGAGAAGTGGAAGAAACGAGCCAAAACCCAAAGTAGATTGAAGTCTGCCCAGGCCCTTCTTCATCACAATCATGGAAGTACCTTCGCGATTGGGAAGACCTATAATCCAGTGAACAAAAATCCCTTTTTGGCATTCGCGTCCCCCACACTGCGTTGGCGATGCCTCCAGGTCCTGATGCTCCACGTTCGCGGTCACTCAGCCGATTTCGTGAAGGCTTATCACGTCCAGGCCCCCAGCTTACTATCCTTCTACGCGTTCGTGACACCCTGTCACATTTGCGAAGAGAATCTCAGTCTATTATCAGCGTTTGCGACCCCCATGTCGTGTTTGGGATGAGCAAATCCCAGCAGCCTAAAAATCCTTCTTTACAAATGCATGAGACCCTTTGCATTCGCGAAGAACAAAACCAGACACCAATACCAGCAGTTGCAAAACAAGGACAAATGATCCGAAACCACTCTGAATCACAATCGAGGCCCGCCGAGACCCCGTCTAATCATGCCAACAAGTCCCAATACCTTATCCAAACCTATATAAAAGCTCGAAATTCCACGAATAACATATAAATAATGAATCAACAATCAAAATCCTTCTTTCATCTTTCCAACATTCGAACTTCGACCAACGCGTCTGAATCATATCTAAACATCCTAGAATGATGCCAAACTTCACGTACAAGTCACAAATTATAATATGAACCTATTCCAAGTTTGAAAACCCAAATGAACATCGATAACACTAGAATCCACTTCAAATCAAACTTAGGAAATTATTAAACTTTTGAAATGCCAACTTTCCATAATAAGCGCCAAAATGCTTCCGGGCCACCCGATACTCAACCCGAACATAGTCCCAAGTCAAAAATCATCGTACGAACCTATTGGAACCTTCAAATCTTGATTTCAATATCGTTTACTCAAAAGTCAATTCTTGGTCAACTCTTCCAACTTAAAGCTTTCGAATTTTTGAATTTTCCTTCCGAATTAACTCCAAACTTCCCGAAATTCAATTTGACCACACGTACAAGTCATAAAACATGAAGTGAAGGTACACAAGGCCTCACACCGCCTAATGACACACCAAAGATAAAAACAACCGGTCATGTCGTTACATTCTCCGCCACATAAATATATATTCATCCTCGAACTTGGCAAGAACCATTCCGGAGTTGCGCAAAATAACAGTTTAACACCTAGTGCACCTACACGTACCACCACAACCCATATGAGCATATTAGCTCGATCTAGGCTTAAGATCCTTCCTTTTTACCTTAGACAGCTAGCCTTAAAACCACATTCCAACATCCAAAAATCTCCATGAGACCTGATTCTAATGTACAAACACCGTATAAATCTCAACCCACTGTATCGAATGATCATGAACCCATAAAGAAACCACACATTGCACCGCATAATTCGTATGCCGATTGTAACATACCCCAACCGTAAAAGCTGCAAATTCATCAATCTGATGGCTGTAGTATACCTCATAATGTGCATAAGCCCTGATCCAACCCTCGTGATACGGCAACGAAGAAAGCTACCCATAAAAGCTCATTAAAACCTACAAAAAATAAATAAATCGTAGAGTCTCTATGCTTGACAAGAATCATTACCACATTCTAAACTAAGTAGTTATATTTTCTCTTTAATATATCCTACATTAACCCGATCAAACTGATCTTAGGTCCAATAACCTCGTCTCACCTAGTACAAGTTGTTCGTTCAGTAAGTGTCATGACCAGTTTATCTCTGTAGGATATCGTGACAACACCTTGTCTCTACAACTAGGTAAGCCTAACACTTACTGAATAAATTAATATAAATTAACCAACAGAATTATTAAGCAAAAATCGGATATTTCTAAATGAACTCAACATTACATATGAAATAACATCAAAAAATCGGTAGTACAAGTCATAAGCTCTACTGAGTTTACTAGAAGAATCCCTAAATAAAGATGTTCGGAATGGAAATTTAACAGTACATGTATACTATTAGAAGGTGACTCTGAGGCCTACGAACTTGAAGACAGGTTTACCTTGAGTCTCCACAGCAATGATCGACCAACTAGCTGATAATCAATAATTACCGAGGCACTTGAGATCTGCACAAAAATGTGCAGAGGGTAGTATGGGTACACCACAACCGTACCCAGTAAGTATAAAGATAACCTTGGTGGAGTAGTGATGATGAATAGTCAAGACACCCACTGGACTAAACAACCTGAACAAGTATAAATGTAGAACTAACAGGGAACAATATCAATATACAGCTAGGCATGATGACAATAATAACACAATGTATATAATAAGGACTAAAAGCAACTGTGATTAATGAAACACAACATGTAATAACAATGTAGAGTAAGCGGAACACAATTCAAATATGGTGAAAGCTAATAAAGGAAGAAAAGTGACAACTCAGTAGGAATAACCACTTTCACATCAGTTTTATTCAAGAATTTCCACGAGGTACCAAACCTCAAAATCACAAATCACGTGTCCCAATTCATGAATCCTAATCACTTGGAATCTTGTTCCCATATCAAAATTCATAACAACACTGCCCAAGGAGTAACAATATATAATATCTGCATGTACCACTCACTTGCCAACAATAATAATGACTTATAACTGCACGGACAACTTACATGCCAAACCGATAACTCTCACACATAAGGCACGTACACGGGGGTACATGTAAATGGAAAAAACATCAGGATTCATCTTCTTAGACCTATATGAATGGTTTATCTAATTGTATTCTTGTGCAATTGTTCAACCCCAATTCAAGTCAACAAGTAAAACTAGAGACAATGAATAACACATAAGAAATGACCACCACAAAATGTATAGTGTAATAAAGGCAGCAATGAAATTGAAACAACAAGTAGTACAACAAGATTAGCTATACCGAACTATGCAAATAACGCAACCCATAGAAAGACTATGAGTAGTATACTAAGGAAACAACAATGAAATACAAGTACAAAAGAATGGGGAAAATGTCAACAAGAGTCACTACCGAGGTACCTCCTTGTAGTCTCAAATAATAAAATTAATCACAATTTTCTTTATATCACCGGGGGAGCCTTTACTTTTAGTTTTGAAAATCATTTTCCTGAAGTAGCGTCCTGCGTTTTATCCTACCTTATCACACAACATGGCGTCTAGTAGTTCCCCTACTAGCCACTCGTATCAAACCCACCTTATCTAATCGCATGTGTTTCAACACCCAAACCTTACACCATCGTATGCTTATTAGCAATAAAAACAACACGGCAGAAATCTCTTGCAAACATCATAACAATAGCACGACAGTAACCTCGTGCAAACACCAAAAACAATCCTCTCAACAATAACATGTATGGCAAAATATAACAACTTAACAAAATGACTTTCACAATATATGCCCACATACCATAGCAAGTTTTCAAAAGAGTTTCAATATCACAACCACGCATAGCCCTATGTTCAAGAACACTAAATACAACAACAATAACATGAGGATATGACAAGTAAATCAACTCAAGAACTTCAGAACACAAAGAAACAGTAGAACGAACTCACAGAGAAAGACACAACACGGAATAATGGTCTCAACAAGGAAGAGATAATGTGCACCAATGATTCCACAAAAGTGCAATTCGACGATAAAAGGGATAACATGAATCAATGATTCCAAATAATGATAAGTCAACAATGATAAGGGATAACAAAACTTTGTTTAGGGTTGAGCAATTACAAAAGAGATGCAAAAAATTCAATTAAGGATAGGCGATTACAGTAAAGGTAAGAATAACTTCATAAGGATAAGCGATTACAGAAAGGATAGCATGGCAATAAAAGAGGCAACAACTTCAGGTAAGACACATAAGAGTTTAATCGGCAAGAAGGATAAAACATGAAGCAATTAATTCCAAATAAGACACGTAATGGTTAATTTAGTAAATGGGAGATTTGACACGACAAAATAACTTCACATCTAAGGATAATAAGAACCTAAGAGCCCTAAACGATCAAATTTTCACAAAGAAGCCCGAGCACGTACTCATCACCTCACGCACACGGCCTTCAACGACACAATTTGCACAAATGACTCGAATCCTAAGGGGTAAATCTCACACACAAGGTTAGGCAAGATACTTACCTCAAAGAAGCTAGACAGATACTCTAGAATGAACTTCTCGCGTGAAACAACCTTCGGGCAGCTCAAATCTAGCAAAATTAACTTCAAATCATAAATAAAACCCATAGAAAATAATTTCGGATAATAAAGCTTTGATATTTAATTAAAACTAAAAAGTCAACCAAAAAGTCAACCCCCGTGTCCGCCCCATGGAACCCAATAAAATTCACAAAACCCAAACACCTATTCCGATATGAGTTCAACCATACCAAAGTTATCAATTTCTCACATCAATTCGTCCTGTAAATCATCATTTTACATTTCGAAAGATTTTTACGAAATTTCCCATTTTCCTCAACCTAAACAACTAATTTAAAGATAAAAATAAATATGGAATCATGAAATACAATAAATTATGGGTGAAGAACAGTTACCCAATCATTTCTTGAAAAGCCTACAAAAAAGCGATCAAATCTGAGGTCTACAACTCAAGATATGATAAAAAAAATTCAAATCCTCGATTTTGGAAAATATTTTCTGCTGCCCAGGTATCTACACATCGTGATCGCGAAAATACACACGCAATTAGGAGGAAGAAACAATGGCTGCCACAAAAATTTACTGCGCGGTCGCAATGGAGAAATTACACTGTCCCAAGAAAAGGTACTACGAAAACGCAGCAGAACAAAGGCGAATGCGGTTCATTACTTCCTCAAAGTACACGATCACATACATAGCTATGCGAATGCGAAGAACAAAGTGCAGGCCTCCCAAGCAGGGTCAACATTATACAAACCTGAAAGGCCCAATGCGAATGTGAAAAAGCAATCACTCACACGCATGTGATCGCGGACTGATCCTTACAAATGTGAAGAGGAAAATGGAATAGCCCACAAGCAACCTTCACAATCGCAGATACACAATACGCGATCGTAGAGAAGGATACCAGACACCAGAAATGATGCATTCTAAAAATATAAGAAAATGGCCCGTAGCCCATCCGAAACACGCCCGGGGCCGCCGGGACCTGGTCCAAACACACAAACTAGTTCCATAACATAATACGGACCTACTCAAGACCTTAAATTACATCAAACAACATCGAAACTAAGAATCACACCTCGGATCAAACTTATGAACTTCTAAATCTTCCAACTTCAAAAACCCATGTCAAAACATATTCAAATAATTCCGGAATAACGTGAAATTTTACATGCAATTTCCAAATGATATAACGGAGCTAATCCAACTCTTAGAATCTCAATCCAAGCCCGATATCAACAAAGTCAACTCCCGGTCAAACCTCTTAACCTTCCAAAACATTAACTTTTCAATTTTTGCTAAAATGTATCAAATTACCCTACTAACCTCCAAATCCAAATCTGGATACACGCCTAAGTCAAAAATCACCATACGAAGCTATTGGAGTGATCAAAACGCCATTTTTGGGTCGTCTACACAAAGTAAAACTACAATCAACTCTTACTTCTTAAGCTTCTAAAACAAAAATCCTTCTTCCAATTAAATCCTGAATCATCCGAAATCCAAACTCGACCATGCACATAAGACATAACACATAATATGAAGCTACTCGAGACCTTCACCACTGAAGAACATAATAATTCTCAAAATGACCGGTCGGATCGTTACATTCTCCCCTCTTAAAGAAATGTTCGTCCTCAAATGTGCCCAGAACCATTCCAAAGTCATCAAATGACCGAGTGGACTTACCATACGTGCACCCACGTGTGACCCCATGTTGCCCCAACCATATAAGTCAGGCAACACCATTTCAACTGAATTTTATTCCTTCCACATATACCAATAAGCATCAAAACCAAATTTCTCACCATCCGATCATTCCAAAAGACTCGATTACTATATCAACACATGGTATCTGCCTCAACCAGCTGCAACAACTTATGCCTACACCCATAAGGTAAAATGACACGATGTAACCTATTACACATACTCCCAAAACAACATATTTGATCACAATCGCTGCCTATAATCAAATCATGTACCGACAATTAACCTCATATCAGCTAGGACCCTATTCCAAACCTCCTCAAGACCGACAATAAGGAAAGTAACACGAAAGTGCCATTACTATTCACTCAAATCAACAAGTCACACCCAACACCACTTGGGCATGCACCTCGCAAGATAACACCCAATAAGCATATCACAAATATGACTGAATATACAAGAAAACTATTACGCCCCACAGTATTACGTCGATGTTACCCACTGTAGTAATATATTACAATAATGTTACGCCTTGCAGTATTACTTTATGTTGATGTTACACTTTGCATTAATAGGTTACGACATTATTGCACCTAGCAATATTACATTACACTGATATCACATTTCACAGTATTAAGTTACGACGATGTTGAACCCTAAAGTATTATACGTTAAATTTGTCGTAAGGTAATTTACATCAGTCCAAGTAAAAGATTATTTGGTGATTATAAGGATTCTGCTATTTCACAAATGATTAGTAAAGGGGGAGCAAGTTAAAGAAAATGAAATTTGTCCAAGTGTGGCATTTTGGGGTAATATCGGCCTGAGCAAAAATACCCGATATTTATGGACTAGTGTCATACAAGGTACTACATGATCATGATAGTATGGTGTATAGGGTATGTCAAAAGTGAGTAATATTTTACGTAAGTAGGAATAATTCTCAATTTTGCAGGTAATTGATTAATTAACGGGTAAC
>MU755680.1:4283-14712 GCA_026770625.1 Nicotiana glauca | reverse complement strand
CCCCACCCCATTTTTCTTGTGAAATCGGGTTTAAGACATTTGGTTGGGACAACTCTTTTCTTTATGAAAGGGGGTTTGCATTTGTAAAGAGTCACCACCTAACGATTTAAGGTGTGTTAGGGCACTTATAGGGTTTATTTATAACTACGTTTGGTAACCAAAGACAGGGTAATGGATTGCAATTATCCTAAAGGGAATGTGTTAGGCACCCCTCAGGATCTACTAGTGTGGTTTCTGACCAAACAATTTTTATGAATTTGTACAATTAGCGAATAAACAAGTATGGCTCAAATAGTAGGGGATTTAAGTTTAAGTACACAGGTGTTTGAAAAGCAAGATTTTGAAAAGAATTACAATCCAAGCATATTTGGGAATGTAAGTGGGTATCCTAGGTTTGTTTATAATATGGATCGCATCAATGCAATACCCGGTATAACACTCCTCAAAGAGGGGCTACACGTGTTATTAATGTACCGGTCATCATATCTATATACTCTTTCCCGCCCCGTGAAGGTAATTAAAGCAAGGATTGGTCTCGACCCCTATTGCATGTTGTTACCCGTCCATTCCTACCAGTCCCGGAGGAATATAGGACTCTTATTCTATAAAGGGCGGGGGGGTGGTTCTAGAAAACCCTCAAGTTTAAAGACAAAATACTAAAGCGACATATAATAAACAAGTAGGACTTCAAATATGGGGAGCATGGAAGACAAATGAAAGGCTCAGATATACCTCCACACAGTACAACATGACTCATACACAATTAACGTCTAAATTTAGATCCTAAGCATGGTATCTAAGTTATAACAATAGAGCCGGAATTACTACATAACTCAGAGAAGAAGTCCTAATCAAGATTCCCTGCTAATTTTAACATGCTGACAGTTGAACATTAATCACAAAGGCGGTTCTTATTTAATTTTAAGTTGTTACCAGAATTATTAATAACAGTTTGGAAGTGGTTTTACCTAAAGCATGTTGTTCTAAATGTTACAAATACATGCAAGGATTGTGACCAGTTTCACTTAAACAGGATAATCAAACATGAGACTGTTTTATGTCCTTTTTTTCTTTCATGCATCAGTAGTTTAACTAGGTGTGAGTGAGCGAGTGTGAATAAGATCCTAAAATAGGGTATCTAATATGCACATACGAAAATTCAAAATGATCTATAGAATACCTAAATCATTAGTTCTAAATGCCCAAGAGTTACGGCATGATTTCAAGATATGCAGGAGAAACAATTTTATGTTGATGCTGTTTTTTAGCTAAAGCTGAATTTCTAAGTGGAAAAATCATGTAAAATGAGATGCTGATAGTAAACCTAAGAACATGGTATCTAATGCATGACATGCTTTGAATGCGTTGGTCTGACACATGCATTCTAATGCGCATATAGGAAATGTAAACCTAAGACATGGTTTCTACCCATTGATGTTGATAGCATGCATAACTACCCTCCCCTTTTCACTAGCCAGTCCCAAAACTTGTTTATAATAGATTATTAAAGACCAACACTGAAATGAATTGCATAAGTAGATAAGAAAAGCAAAAGTTACACTATAGAGAGCCTGAAAATAGGACCAGATTTCTAACACCCGATTAGGACTTCCTCTCCGAGTTATGTAATAAATCACCTCAAATGCCAAGATTGTTCCATAGCCTTTCTTATATCTGGGTATGTCAGAACTCCCTAAGGACCTCAAGGGATCCTGGGCAGTGCTCACACTCAGATTTCATAGCCAAGATAGAGTAAGTGCAATGTGAAAAGGCCAACTTTTATGTGTCCAAATTCAGAGGGAGCTCAATGGTCCCAAGGCAAGGCTCACACAAAAGGGGCAGAATTTAGTGGTCTAACAGCAGAGTGAGAGTACTTGATGTTGTTTTGAAAAGATTTAAGCAGGGAAACAATTTAAAAAAAAAAGAGACTTGTTTGAACTAGTTTACTGAAACAACATAGGGAGTTGTTCAAATAGGGCAGTTTTGAAAATAGAGTAGAATGACAAGCAATAGTCCAAACACAGCACCCAAAGCATGCTCACACATGACCAAGGAATATAAGACCAAGGTAAGTTCAACAAACACAAATAGGGGTAGTGGGATTTGGGGGGCACATAGATCACATAAGTAAACACATAGTTGCATGAGTATTTAAGTATAGAATCAGCAATACGTTGAGGGGTTAGAGAACACATAATCATATAACTTGAGGATAGCCAACTATTTTTGCATAGAGGGGTGCATGCTAGAGATCAAAGCAAACACAAGTAAGGAAGGGCTACATTGGGGTATAGGCTAACAATTTTGTAAACAGGATGAGTCGAAAGGTGGGGAGACATTTAGAAGCATGCTGACGAAGTGATGAGGTAAACATATCAATTACAAGTTTAATCAACATATCCATAAGTGAAATCATACCAGAAACAAGATAAAATGAAGCAGTTAAAGAAAGACATTGTTTTGAAACTTGAATTGAAATCAGAAAATACCAGTAAAGAAGTAAAAACAAAGTGAGAGGGCAAGAGAGTAGAGTAATCAGCCTTGGCTTGTAGCCGGCTGACTTAGGACAATAGCAAATAACCAGAGAAAAAGAAAGAGCAGAAGAAATATTTTTTTGGGTGAGAGAGGGGTTTTACTACAATGTTCGTGTGTTAAGACTGTAGAAGAGAGTAATTTATATAGTAGTTTGAAAACTCGTTAAAATAAGGCAAGAATCAATTCTTCAGTAATTATAGAACTCAGTATAAAAAATTAGTTCAAATCTTCTTTTAATTAAGGGAGTCAGTGTAAACAGTGAAGAACAAGTGGCAAGTAAGGAAAGAAATCATACACGGCTGGAGTATAACAAATAAGGAAAGATTTCAAAATAGTACCAGTATAGAACAGGTAATTAAGGTTAGGTTCAGAAAGTTTTTAAACTAAGGTAGGAAAGCAACTAATCAAATTAAGTAGAAAGGTAGGAGTCGAGATTCAGTAGCATAGAGTAGTCGATTAGGACCATATTCATAAAGCCTTTATTAAGGACATAAATTAGTAGAAATAAGTATCATAGCAAATATGGTAAGGAAATCAGTCAGCTCAACAGACGGGGCAAAGCTTTTAGGGTTTTGAAAGAAATTTTTTCAATCACAATCAATTAAGGAAACCAGAATTAATCAAAAGGGAGTCATGACTCTGCACTTTCAACATAAAAATAGAGGAGGTCCACAGACATAGCAAGAAAACATATTAGAAGCATAGTCACAGAAAGAAGCAAGAGATCAACAAACAAATTGTGAATAGTCACACAGAAGTGACATAAGTATGCTAGGGATTCAGGAAAACATATTCGAATCAAGGTAATCACAGGACTCAAGTAAGCAGGCTAACACGCATAAATGATGTAAAGAAAGCATGCTAACACTCGTAGAAGCAATGTAAGGAAAATCATGGTAACATTCATAGAAACAAAGTAAAGAAAATCTTAAAAGAATAGGGCTTTTAACAGAGTCAAGTTAAAAGCAGTAAGAGCACAAATAGGTCAAAACAAACAAGGAAAAAGGTTTAATCATAAAGAAATCAGTTAGAACATGCGTAAAAGATCTCCGAGAAACCCTGGTTTTTAGAGAGAGTAAAACGATTCAAAGTAAAGGATCTTTTAGAAGAAGTTCATGAACGAGCAAATCGTAGAATGGAACAGGCCTAAAGCATAGAAAATTGGATAGTTCTTGAAATATCCAGAAGAGAGTTAGAGTTTCAAAGAAAATCCAAATAAAATCAAAAGAACCTATTGGAACTTTAGAAAACATAACATATATGGTGTGATTTTGCTCAAAATCACACCAGAGAAGCGTCAAACACGAAAGCAGAAACCCTAGGTCCAAATTAGTATGGCCAAGGACCCTTAAAAGTCTTAGAGATAATGAGCAATGCGACAAAAGACCCATTGGAGGCTTAGGAGTTGAGGGTTGGTCAATGGAGACAGCAGGTGAGTGAGGCGGCAGTTGAAGACGATTAGGGTTAGGTCGAGAGAGAAGAGAGGAGATGAGAGAGTTTGAGGGCGACTGTCTCTGAATTACGAGACTAGGATTAGGGGTCAGGTGAAATTAAAAAGGAAAGGGTGCGTTTAGACCATTGATTTGGGAGATCAACGGTCGAGATTCAAAGGGTAGGTGGGTTTCAGGTTTGGGTAAGGGTTAATAGGGTATGGGTCGGGTGATATGGGTGTGAAATAAGGCTGGAAAGTGGTCTAATCTATGCTATAATTGAATGCCCAATTTGGTTTTTATTTAAATAGCCAATTTTCTCCTATTTAATTTATTAAAAAAAATTGGTAGTTTGTGGAAAATAAATTAAGGTGCAAAAATAATTTAAAATGCATCATTAACAATTTAAAAATACAAGGTCCAATTTTATGCATATAAAATATAATTATATCTTAAATTGGGCTAACATTGTAATTATGTGCAATTTAGCTTTAAAAATACTAAATGTAATTATAAAAATATTTAAAATTACATTAGATATATTTTGGTATAAATATAGAAATCCAATAGATGAATTATCAAAACAATAATTTTGGAAATAATTATTGGAAATTTTATGGATAAAAAGGGACAAAATAAATCAATTTGAACACTTAAAATTATGGAAAAAATAATAAAAACCTTGGGAATGCTTATATATGCATGTATATTCTATTTTGAAGATACGTTTTGCATATTTAAAATATATAGAGAAAAATTGGGTATCAATAGCTGCCCCTCTTTACTCGAGAATGATGAAAGAATTTTCGGGTAAATAAATGATGGCCAATTTTGACCAAGTGAAACGAATTGAGAAACTAGGCCGCACCCTGGCTTCTGAGCTACCTACATATCCCTTTTTCTACAGGAATCAGGCCATGTGAAGTTCGGTGAAGTCATCTCAAGAGCGGACGTAACATCTAGGGCCCGGGAGTGAATGGTTTACGGGAATACTAAGGTTTGATATGGTTGGTAAATCGGAGAGGGATCGCTCCTGATGGGATAGCTGTTGCTCAATGGGTTACCTCCCAATAAACGATACAAGCATATATTTCATAATTTAAACCTGAAGCAAATTCTCGTTGGATCAAGAATGTTTTCTTTGGACGGTTAGGAATGGCGTCCTCATACCATGATATCCTGGGCCATGGGTTGTTTGGTACATAATTTGTAGGCCATGAAACGATGTTCTCGGGCTATGAGGATGGTGCCTCTGAACCATAACGCCTTTGAATAATGAGAGCAAAAGATTGAAAGAGGTCCTCAGGCTATGATATGGTGTTCTCGGGCTATGAAGATGGTGTCTCTGAACGATGACGCCTTCAGATAAGTTGGTGATATTTTAGCCCATGAAGGATGCAGTAGTATGATACGGACATGACAGAGCTCAACCTTGCGAATTGAAGGGCAGATCTTAGCCCGTTAGAGAAGTGAGATAAATAGTGCTTTGTTTCGAGGAAAATTGGAGGCAGAGTCTAACATCGAAATGTAGGATAGTAGTCTTATACAAAGATACAAATGCAGATGGAGATAGAGCTTAACCTTGGAAGGCAGAAAGGTAGCCTTATGCAGATTGGAAGGCAGAATGGTAGCCTTATGCAATGCAAATGCAGATGGAGACATCATTTAGTCTCGGAAGGCAGAATGGTAGTCTTATACAAATTGGTAGGTAGAATAGTAGCCTTATGCCATGCAGATGTAGATGGAGGTAGAGCCTAACCTCGGAAGGAAGAATGGTAGACTTATGCAATGTAGATGCAGATGGAGCTAGAGCTTAACCTCGGAAGGCAGAATGGTAGCCTTATGCAATGCAGATGCAGATGGAGGTAGAGCTTAACCTCAGAAGGCAGAATGGTAGCCTAATGCAATGCAAATGCAGATGGAGGTAGAGCTTAACCTTGGAAGGCAGAATGGTAGACTTATGTAGATTGGAAGGCAGAATAGTAGCGTTCTGCAATGCAGATGCATATGGAGGTAGAGCTTAACCTTGGAAGGCAAAATGGTAGTCTTATGTAGATTGGAAGGCAGAATAGTAGCCTTATTCAATGCAGACGTAGATGGAGGTAGAGCTTAACCTCGAAAGGCAGAATGGTAGCCTTATGCAAGAAATAAGATAACAACAAACAGTAGAGTTTTCTTAGCTGATAGCAGATTGTGACGTTGTGATTACTAGGAGCTCTGTGACCTACGGAACATCACTGGTGTGTCCTGATAGTAAATGTTGGCAAGTGCAATGGTTCTGAGAGTCGTATTCTTGAACAATGTTTGTCTCATGGGCGTACAGTATGTTTAACGATTTCACAATCCTAGCACCTGCATTCAAAGGAAAATTGTGAGTTTTGTATAGGGGAAGGTTAGTTCGTATCCCCGCTGGCTTTGCTTTAATCGTTCGGCTTTGATCTTGTGATATCGTCTATATCATTGGGGTAGCATTGCTAAACAAAGAAGTTTCAATAATAATCATGCATGATTTTGTAAAAGTATGATATAAATTAAAAATAGCTTTTAGATGAACCAACGACTGTGACATAGTTCAAGACATTGCAACCTCTCCTGCTAATGGAATTTTGAGGATCCTCCTCAAAATTCTGCCCTAGATTGATGGGTTGACATTTCTGAGTGTTGCTCCTATGGAGATCGACTGAAATTACTTTAGAATTTGGAGGGTCCTCCTCAAAATTCTGTCCCAGTTTCCAATTGCCGGGGGAAATGAAATTTTTATTAAATTGTGACCGAACCCATAGGGCTGCCTACATATACCCTCTTAAACAGGAATCAGGTCGGGCATAGTACAATTTACATCATATAAGGAAAGCACAAATATTACATACAGTAATGCTTGACTACATCTGAATTGATCGGCTTTGGCCAGACTTCTCCGTCCATTTCTGCAAGTTTGATGGCTCCTCCTGTCAAAACCCGGTGAACCATGTATGGACCCTACCAGTTGGGAGAGAACATCCCTTTGGCTTCATCTTGATACGAAAAAATGTTCTTCAAAACTAGCTGCCCCGGTTTGAACTATCTTGGCTTGACTCTTTTGTTGAAGGCTATGGACATTCTGTTCTAATAGAGTTGACCATGGCAAACTGCGTTCATTCTCTTTCCGTCTATAAGGGCTAGTTGCTTATAACGACTTTTTACCTGCTCTACATCGTTGAGCTCAGCTTCTTGTATGATCCTTAGGGAAGTAATTTCTAACTCAATGGGAATGACAAACTTCGTACTATAAATCAGCTTATAGGGGGTTACCCCGGTTGATGTGCAGACTATGGTACGATACCCAGAAGAGCAAATGATAACTTCCCGTGCCACTGTCTATGTTTCTTTATCATTTTCCTCAATATCTTGTTGATATTCTTGTTGGCGGCTTCTATAGCTCCATTCATCTAAGGTCTGTAAGCTGTGGATTTCTTGTGTTGATCTTGAACGGTTCGCACATAGCTTTCATCAAGTCGCTTTTGAGGTTGGAGCCATTATCAGTAATGATTGACTGTGGAATTCCGAATCAATAAACAATGCGGTCGCGGACAAAGTCTGCCACAACTTTCTCAGTCACTACTTTGTAAGATGCTGCTTCAACCCATTTGGTGAAAAAGTCGATGGCTACTAGGATAAACCTGTGTTTGTTGGAATTAGCAGGCGCGATTGGTCCAATAACGTCCATTCCCCAAGCGGCGAATGACCACAGTGAGCTTGTCGTGTTAAGCTCGCTTGGAGGTACCTTTATCATGTCTACATGTATCTGGCATCGGTGGCATTTTCGGACATACTGGATGCAGTCCGTTTAAATAGTCATCCAAAGTAACCTTCTTTGCTAAGACAAAACCGTTCATATGTGGACCGTAGGTCCCAGCATGAATTTCCTCTAGTAGCCTGGATGCTTCTTTTGCGTCGATACATCTCAATATTCCTAAATTGGAAGTCCTCCTATACAAGATTCCTCTACTGTGAAAGAAGTTGTTGGACAATCTATGAAGTGTGCATTTCTGAGTAGGATTCGCAAGCTCTGTGTACTCTCCTTTGGCCAAATATTCATTGATATCATGAAACCAAGGCTTTCCGTTTGCTTCCTCTTCAACATGGGCACGATAAGCGGGCTGATTATGTATTTTCATTGGAATAGGATCAATGAAATTCTTATCGGTATGCTGTATCATAGATGATAGGGTAGCCAATGCATCGCCTAACTCATTTTGGATTCTGGGAACATGCTGGAATTCTGTCTTCGTGAACCTCTTTCTCAATTCCTGTACGTTATGAAAATACGAGAGTATCTTGGAGTTCCTGGTTGCCTATTCTCCTCTTACCTGATGTATAAGTAAGTCAAAATCTCCAATCACTAGCATCTCTTGAACGTTCATGTCAATGCCCATTTTATGTCCTAAGATACATGCTTCATATTCGGCCATATTGTTGGTGTAGGGGAACCTGAGTTTAGCAGACACCGGATAATGCTGACCGGTTTCTGATATTAGGACTGCTCCTATGAAAACTCCTTTAAAGTTTGCTGCTCCATCTATGAACATTCTCCAACTGTCATAGGATTCCGTAATGTCTTCTCCTATGAATGATACCTTTTCATCAGGAAAATACATTTTCAGGGGCTCGTATCCTCCATGCACATGGTTTTCAGCAAGGTGGTCTACTAGTGCCTATCCCTTGACCGCTTTCAGAGTTACGTAAACAACGTCGAACTCACTCAGTAGTATCTGCCACTTAGTTAGCTTTCCAGTGGGCATGGTTTTCTAAAGATGTACTTTATGGCACCCATTCTCAATATGAGATATGTAGTATAGGCGCAGAAGTAATGTCTCAACTTCTGAGCTACCCAAGTCAAAGTATAATAGGTGCGTTCCAATAGAGAATACCGGTCCTCGTACGGGGTGAACTTCTTACTGAGATAATAAGTGGCTTGTTCCTTCCTCCTTGTTTCATCTTACTGCCCCAAAATGTAGCCCAAAGATCCATCTAACACTGTAAGGTAGAGTAATAAGGGTCTACCTATCTTGGGCGGGACTAAGACTAGTGGTGTTGACAAGTACTCCTTGATTTTGTCGAAGGCCCTTTGGAAGTCATCGGTCCATTTGGTGGCGGCGTGTAACGACCCTGCCGGTCATTTTTGGAATTTACGCCTCGATTCCCCATTAATTACTTTCCCTAAGTTCATTTCTGCTATTTTGGTTTGCGGGGACGTTCGGCATTAGGATTCGGAGTGTTTTGGGACACTTAGTCCCTAAATGAGAGTTTTAGAGTTGGAAAATGGTCCGTATTTAGAACAGTGTGAAGACAACCTCGGAATGGAAATTCGACAGTTCCGTTAGATCCGTTAAGTGATTTCGGGGTTGGGAGCAGGTTCGGAATGTTATTTGGAGGTCTGTAGCTCACTTAGGCTCGAAATGCCGAAGTTTGAATTTTTGAAGTTTCCGGTCCGATAGTGAGTTTTTGATCCGAGGGTTCGATTTGAATTCCGGAAGTTGCTGTAGCTCCGTCATGTCATTTGGGATGTGTGTGCAAAATTTCAGGTCATCCGGGCGAGGTTTGGTTAGGTTTTTTATCAGTGTTTTTGGTTAGAATTTGAAGTTCTTAGGCTTGAATCCTTGATTAATCGGGTTTCCGGAGTTGTTTGAGGTGTTTTGAGGATTGGTACAAGTTCGAATAAGGTATTAGGTGGTAGTGGTGTTTTTGGTTGGGGTCCCGGGGGTCCCGGGATGATTACGGATGCTCAACGGGTTAGTTTTGGAAGTTAGAAAGAAAAATTTGCAGCAGGCTTCTATTGTTTTCGCTTATGCGGCTTGGGAACCGCATAAGCGGTTCCGCAGAAGCGGCCCTTGCGCTGCCGAAGCGGTTTATCACCTTCCCCTCTGAGACCGCAGAAGCGATCTATTATCCACATAAGCGAAGACGCAGAAGCGGCTTTGAAGCCGCAGAAGGGGAATCCGGGCTTCCGTTCATTTTCTGCAGAAGCAGAATATTTTTCCGCTGAAGCGTAGTCGCAGAAGCAGTTTTTGGTCCGCAAAAGCGGAAGCTTGACCCCTCAGCAAAAGTCGCATAAGCAGATTATTTTCCGCAGAAGCGGAACCGCTTAAGCGGTTATTGGACCGCAGAAGCGGAAATGCCTGGGCAGCACTTAACATTTTCAATACGAGGATTCTTCCATTTTTATCAAAAACAATAGCTAGAGAGCTCGGTTTTGAGAGATATTTCGAGGGATTTTCAGAGGCAACGATTGGGTAACGATTCCTTGCTCCCTTATGATTTATACTCACTAATCTAACCTCAAATTCAACTTTGATTTCGGATTTTTGAATGAAAATGGGGTAAAGTTCTTAGAGTTAATTGTGAGGATTTGAGGGGGCATTTGACCTCCGATTTGGGAGATTTTTATATGGTTAGACTCGTGAGAGTACGAGGGTTCTGAAAAT